>JAULKJ010286387.1:0-12684 GCA_032355405.1 Rubia balearica | reverse complement strand
AATACCATGGTAATATTTTCTCAATACCATTACCATACCATAAAAAATGTGTGGTACGGTACTACCATACCACATTACCAACATTTTCGGTACAAATGGTATGTGGTTCGGTTGGTAGGTCGGTTGGTACGGTATTTTGGCTCAAAATGTCAGCCCTAGAGAATAGTGCATTTTTAACATTATGTTTGGGTTCAAAGTGTTAGAATAATCTTGTAAAATTTGAAAGTGCAATCTCATCCTTTTTAATTAAAAGTGTCAATTTAACGTTGTCAACCAAATTGTGATCAGAAATCTTTAAAATGACCTATACCCCTTTGAAAGAAAGGAAAAAATGGGATAATGGAAAAGACTATATTATCCTTTCCAAAAAATGTTCAAACCCTTCTGCCAGTCAACGTCGCTGGTCAACGCTGGACCGATAACGGCTGGTGGCCGGGTTAGATCAGTACTTTTATTAATAATACATGGTTAGATTAGCACTTTAGTAAAAATAAATACAGGATTAAATTAGCACTTATGTAAAAAAGATAAGGTAAGATCAACACTATCATAAAAAATATTTTTTTGAGGAGACTCACTCCTTATATATATATGCCTTCATTACAACTTCATAATTGTAATGAATGCATATTTATAAGGACTGGACTCTCCTAAAAAAAATATATATTTTATGATACTGCTGATTTGACTCTGTCATTTTCACATAAATTCTGATTTAATCCTGTATTTTTTTTCTAAAGTGTTGATATCACCCTGTCTTATCAATAAAAGTTCTGATCTAACCCGACCACCACAGCTGACGGAGGCAACCGGCGGCGGTCCTGTGTTGACCATCGTTTACCACTAATGAGCCACCAAATCGTTGTCGTCGAGTCCACCGCTCCTCTGCTCGGAATCTGCAAGGCAGAGCCCTCGGAGTTATCCGGGGGGAAGATGGTCCGATGATAAAGTATGAAGATGTCTTTCAATTAGGAATGAATAGTTGAGTATACAGTGTTATCTGTTTTCTTTGTATAGGTTGGTAGGTAGGGTAACTATTTTGTTTTCTTGTAGAGCAAGTACTAGGGTTCTCTCTTGGGCCGAGCCAATGGTTATTATCCAAAGGATATAAACTTGAGGGTAAGTTGTGGAACCTGGGCCGGCTAGAGTAGGCAGTCGGGCCCAGTATTAATAGCACATTATCAATAAACCCCTAGAAAATTGAGAGTTCGTCCCTCGAATTCATCCTAGGGATCCAGGTATGACCTTCGAGTCCCCCTGATAGTTTATTGATTCGACCTTCGAGTCAGTTTAGGGTACGACCTTCAAGATGGTTCATTCGAACTTTCCTTGGGCTACAAGATGTGATCTTCAAGCCCCTTGATGGTTTAAGGGTTTGACCCTCGAAATCATTGTAGGATACTGGATGCGATCTCTGAGCCCCTTCAGGGTTCAAGAGTTTGTCCTTGGAGTCAATTTAGGGTACGACCATCGAATTGATTTATTCCCTGAGGGTTCGACCCTCATCTTTATCATTTTAACTAAGACCCGATGGTTATGGATTCAACCTTCGAACCTGTCTATTTGCACGAAGTTGCCGGTCTCGATACCAGGGCACAGAGAGACCTCGATCTCATATTCTGAGAGGGCTTTGGCAAGAGAAGTGGAAAGGACGCGAAGCGCGTGCCGCTCACTCATCTCTCTAGGCGTGTGATGTCCATCCTGGATTCCACGCACGCCTCTTTCCCCATTAATGCAGGAAATATCTCGCCCACATGGCCTATTATCCCACATTCTTACCTACTTTTTGGCGGCCCTAGGTATTCATTACCCTTCTCATTTCCTTCCATATAAGCCACCTTTGAGGATTCTTAATCACTTTTTCCCCCAAATCTTCTTCAAGGCATTCTTGTTCTCGCTTGGAGCTCACTTCCCACTTCAAATATTTTCTCCGTACTTCCACAGATCTCCGGCCAGTCACCAGTAAGTCCCCCTTCCCCCCTTTATTTATCCCCTTATTTTTGCATTTTGAAAATGTCGCAAACACCGTCATGGGAAAAGGGGGGAATTCAAGATACTTTTCGGCTGCTTCTGCCGCCAGCACAGGGGAAACTCTCATTTCCAGAGTTTCGGTATCCTTTCTTCCTCAGCCGCCGGTTTGGGTTTTCCTGGCCTGGAAGATAGAGACACTTTGGACAATTGTCCGGTGCCACCAAGGGGTTACCACTGGAAGTGGGTTACCTCGAAAGAGAGGGTTCCGAGGGAGGTGGTACTCCAAAATGATAAGGAGAGGAGATTATTTATTTTGGAGGAGATTCTTACCCAGGTTATGGAGAGCCCCCAGTGAATTCCCAAGAAAATATCCAGCCCGTTGTCTACCTTTTCTTCCGCGGTGAAGATTCCAGCTGATCTCAAACTGGAGGTTCTTTAAGACAACAAAACCCCCAAAAGCCCTCGACCTGGGAGATGCGCCATCTACGAATGACATATGAGATTTGGCATAAGCCAATCTTGCCCAACTTCATTCGAACGTCATAACCTACGTTATGGCGTTCATGACCCAGTGCCACAATATGGGGATCACCCCTTCTTACGAGCTCTTTCGATCCCTCTACTACTTATCCCGGATTAAGGATGTTATGCACAAGGATACGGAGATCAAGGGCATTTTCACTCTTAGTAATAGATCTTCAAAGTACCCTATCAAGATCTTCTCGAACTGTCAAGATTGGCACAAACCACCCATTTACACTTTCGAGTGCGAGGCTGAATGCTACTGGGTCCCTCAATGGAATTCAAAACCCAAGTTCGAGAACACTGCTATGTACTCTGTACTGTAGGGATTAATCGCAAACAGGGAAAAGTTTCTTGAGAAATCCTTAGACCCTCGGAGATGTATAAGAAATGGTTGTGTGGATAAGACCCAGTTATGATAAAATAGCATGCTCTCATCGACGTTTTGAACGTCCCTTCCTTGGAGAAGAAGAAAAAAAATGAAGAAGAAATAAAGTGGGGGTTGTAGGCCCAAAAAGGAAAAGAGAAAGGTCCCTTCAAATACAGAGGAAGGGGTTTCCAAAAAAACTGAAGGGTGGTGGCTCTTCAAAGTCCACCACGCAAATGCGAGAGTCCGAGCCCCCTGCCACTAAAATTCAAAGTGCTACTGAAGGGGAAGAGGCTTTCTCGAGGAGTACCCCCATGTTTCCTGAAAGTGTTTGCAACCTTCTAACATTTGTCTTTACTTTTCGTTTCAATTCTTTGTTTGTTTTTCTCACCTTTATTTCTTTTTGTTTCAGTGGGATTCAACAACAATTTAGTTCCGTTCGAGGAGGAGGAGCTTATTCCTTCTCCCCACGGGAACTGTGACAAAACCCCTCGTCCCTTGCATCAATCTCATCCTAAGGGCAACGAGTCTGAGATTTGTGCCAAGAGGGGTCACGAGGGACCTCCATCTCCCAGCCCCTTCCCCCAAAGGTAGAAGACTCACGACCATATCTTTTTCGAGTTTCATACTGACTCTGGGTTCTTTGATCCCTCACTTGTTGTGATTCCCGGGGTGGCTTCTGCAATGAGGGCCATGAAATCCATCCTTTAAAAGTTTCTGACCCAGGCTACCCAGGCCGAGGGGGCTAAGGCTGCCTCCAGTTGTGCCCAAGAGCTTGAGGCCAAGGTAGGGGAGCTTTAGGAGAATATCATGAATGCTTCCTCCAGTCACGAGGTGGAAGTGAATGACCTTCAACAAAAGCTTTTAAGAAGGCTGCCTATGATGGAGAGGTGAAGGTAAAGGAGCTTTAGGAGAAGCTTTCAAAAGCGGATGGATCTGTTGAGTCTCTGACTTGCGAGAATGCTAGGCTTAAAGGGCTTTGCTCCGCCGAACTATAGGCCTTTGTGTTTAAAACCTACACCAACATATTGGTGAAAACACAGGGGTTCTGATGCTTCTTCGATTCATTTTTCGAGACCTACATGGGAGTTTCTTGGATCCTTCTTGCCCCGACCATCGGTGGAAAGCTTCCAGCTGAATATGCTACCATGGTGGACGTGCACAAGAACAATTTCCACCCCTCCTAGATCGATCGCCTCTAGTGGAAATCCATCGAGAATGGGGGTGTTAAATTCCCCCATTCTTGAGCACCTGAAGTCTGCGAGCTATTTTTTCACTCCCTAGAAGATTCACGACCTTAAGGTGGATGAGAATAAGAAGTGGAAGTTTTCGGACCCATGAGTTCGACCCAAGGCCAGGCATCAGCCTACTCCCTCAAGTACCCCTGCTGTGAAGCGTAGCATAGGGAATGAAAATAATGTATGAACTTTTCTCCTAGAATTTTACCTTCGAGACTTATCCTTTATATTTCATATTTTGCTATCAATGAAAAATATAACTCTTACTTATGCATTTTTTTTATTTTCTCTATCTTGTAGAACTTAGCTTTGGTGCCTTACTTCCCCCCTAACATTCGAACAGGCTCCATCTTTGATTTCTTTTTCCAAGTGATTAAAAAGTGGTACGATGAGTTCAAATATTGGGCTTAGGATCATCGAATTTCCTCCTAGCGGCATTGGTGAAAATCACTTTGCCTCGAAGATGAGCTTCGAGCTGTGTACGAAAAGTTTGACCTATGGCAGAGCGGCCGCCATGAAATGCAAAGTGGCCTCCTCGACGATCTAAGTCATTTAAGGAAGGAGAGAGACAATTTAGATGCCGCAAGGGATGAGCTAGTCGACAACCACAAGCTCCCCCTAGATCGGCATCGTAAGCTTCTTGCTGAAATCACCACCAATGCGAGGTTCAATTCGATCCACGAGTGTTTAATCACTGCAAAAGCCTTCATGGCCTCTGGGGAAGCTTCCTCCTCCCATTCTCAATTGACCATTTAGCATTACCGCCTCGAGGCTCAGAAGCACTTAGACAATGCCAACTTCTTTCGTGGTTGTATTCAAATGGCTATCTCTGAGTTTGAGAACTAGAAAAATATTTAACCTAGAGCTTCGAGCTCAAGTGGAGCACTTGGAGGAATCGGTTAGAGAAAATAAGCAACTTTTCCTAGTCACATATCAAGAGAAAGATAGGCTTGAGGAGGTCAAGGATCACCAAAGCACCTTTACTGCCTATGAAGATAGCATTCAAGCTTATAGTCTCTGGCTCGGAATGATTGTGCCTACCCTCATCAACGATTTCAAGGCATACGTCCAAGAGACCATGGACATCATGAAGCGCAAGAAGCTTGATAAGCATCCTAAATATGGTAAAACTTATGATGAGGCTAAGAGGTGGCTAAACGAGATAAGAAGAAAAAAGAAAGAAGCCTCATGTTCTCTGGCCCCTCAGAAGAAGAACTCTAAGGGAAAGAATAAAAACGTGTCTTTGAGCTCCCAGGGTCACCGTTCCTTCAGACCATGCACGAGAAGTGGATCTGTGTTCTCCTACTTAGGCCAACCTACAAACTAGACAAGAAAAACTCGACTCAACCAACTAACACTGCTCAAAGGGGGCAACCCTCAAGCTCAATAGTTAGCCGATGATGTACTGCTATCCCCACTAAGGGATGCCATCAGTGGGTATGGATATAGGGGCACCTCCCAGCATGGGTCAGAGAGGTAACTTGATAGGGTGGTCGAGGCAATGGAAGAGGACGAAGATTCTGAAAATGTTCCTCTGTGTCGGAGGCCTAGTAATCCCGTCGTATGCCCCTCAACCTGTCCTAGGTCTAAGAGCTCAATGGTCAAGATAAGAAGTAGCTAAATCTTACTAAGGATTTCTTAACTGTCATAACCCCTGTCAAGTCCGAAGTCATGGAAGACCCCTTCATCCCCTCAGAAGAGCTCCTACCCCTTAGTACTTAGTTCTTAAGGTAGACAAGGTAGATGTCTGTTTGTTGTATTGTAATGTTGTAATTTCATCTTGGATGTATGTGGATAACTCATTCCCTTTGTATGTAAGCCATTATGGAGTTTTGTATGAAATGTATATAGGGTTCACCCTTTCTTTACTAAGCGAGTATAAGTGGACTCTCAGGGTACTTGGCCATTGCTTGTTAGTTAGGTATCCTTGCCTTTTAAGGGATTTGATCCCCATATTTTCAAGACATAATGGAAGCTTTACATGTGCCAATGTGGGGTTCAACCCAGAGCACTTTTCAGATGAGATTTGGCTCATAATGCTTGACAGGCCATTGAGGCCTTTCAAGTGTATGCAAGGATTCGATCCTTTAGAGCTTATACATGTATGGGGTTTGACCTAAAAGATCTTGGTAGGCCATTGAGCCATTTCATGTGTATGCAAAGATTCGATCCTTTAGTGCATGGTAGGCCATCGAGGCCTTTCAAGTGTGTGCAAGGATTCGATCCATTAGCGCTTATGCATGTGTAGGGTTTGACCATAAAGTGCTTGGCAGGCCATTGAGGCCTTTCAAGTGTATGCAATGATTCGATCCTTTAGCACTTATGCATGTATGGGGTTCGACCCAATAGCGCTCGGAAGGCCATTGAGGCCTTTCAAGTGTATGCAAGGCTTTGATCCTTTAGCTCTTATGCATATTAGTGTTCGACCCAAAAGCACTTGGCATACACTATTTCTTATTGAGGAGAGTGAGGGGCTTCAGCCTCCTCAACTCATAGTGTGTTCTAGTATATAGGGTAAACTGGAATAATTTTGAGAAGCACACTTCAATATATTGGTAACAAGGGTTAGGAAATCTCTTTGACTTACAACAAGTATCTCTATGAAGGTATTCCGTGACCTATAGCTATTTTCGGATAAGCTACTCCCTGGCCTGACCAAGTATACTGAGATTTGGAAGAATAGTACCTCCTAAAATTCGAGACATTCCATCTATGGGGAATCAGCTCACCTAGGGGCATTTCCATCATGTAGCTATCTCCGGGGTGCACTTCGACGACTCAGTATGATCCTTCCTAGTTCACAGTTAGTTTAGGCTCCCTTTGGTTTTTTTCATTTCCCCTCATCACGAGGTCTCCTAGGGAGAACTGGATCTTTCGGGACCCTTCGGTCATGAAACTATTTGATCCTTTCCTTTACCTTGGCTTCATGGTGGGACACCTTTTCCTTCTTCTCCTCAAGAAGATTCAAGTCTAGCCGGCGATGCTCATCTTTGACTTCCAGGCTTTCGTTGATAATAGCAAATCTTCGGAAGGTTGGGAGTCTTATCTCAACAGTGATTACTGCCTCCGAACCGTATACCAGACTATACGGAGTTTCACCCATGGTAGAATATTTCGTCATTTGATACGACCAGAGCATGCTAGGTAATTTGTTGATCCAATTTTTTCCTGCCACTTCAAGCTTCGACCTGATGCCATTGACAATGGTCCAATTTTTTACCTCCACCTGCCCATTGGCTTGGGGATGATATACGCTGGTGACTTTCTAGAAGATCTTGTATTCTTTGCCTCGGCTTTTGAACGGATCACTAAAAAACTGGGCACCATTGTCAGTTATGATGGTTCGAAGGATCCCAAAGTTGCAGATGGTATTTTTCCAGTCGAAGCGAATCACTATTTTCCATCTTATGTAGGTTAAGGCTTCAGCCTCAACCCACTTTGTGAAGTAATTTATGGCTATAATCAAATGTTAGAAGTGGCTTGGAGCTTCCGAGAAAGGGTCTACTAGATTAATTCCTCATTTTTCGAATGACCAAGAGCTATTTATGTTCATCGTTTGTTTTTGGGAAACATAAGTGATCGGTGCGTTCCTATGAAACTGATGGAAAACTTGGATATGCCTGTTGACATCATCAAATATATCAACCTGGTAATATCCCGCTAGAAGGTGTTTCTTGACTTTTGATCGTGCCCCTGGTGGCTTCCGTACACTCCCTTGCAAGTCTTACGGATTAGGTAGTCAGGTTCATGAGGGGATACGCATCGAAGAAGTGGCTGCAGATGATCCTGTCGATAGAGTATATCTTCGTGGATCACATACTTAAGAGCCTTCAGTATGATTTTCCTTGCTTAAATGTCACTCTCAGGAAGGCCGAAGGTAGCTCATAATTGGCGTTATCCACAAGTTTTCCTCCTCCACCATCATCACTGTCATTTCTTAGTCAAAGCTAGGTTTTCTTAGTGTTTCCAACATCAAATGTCTTTGGGATTATAGGTCCAAGTCTGAAAAGGCCAACTTACTCAAGGCGTCAACCTTATGGTTCTTTTCTCGATGGACTTACGTGAGAGTGTAGTGATGGAACTGTTGGAGGAGGGGTTTCACTACCTCCAAGTAACGTTGTAAGCTCATTTCCCAAGCCTCATAGTCCCCCTTGACTTGCTGGACCACGATCTGGAAATCACTAAAAACTTCCAGGCTTCAGACCCCCCAACTCTTTCGCTAGTCTAAGCCCCGTGATCAGTGTTTCATATTCCACCTTATTGTTCATGGCCTTGAAGTCATAGTGCATAGGGATAGTATTTTTTCTCGTGACTCATGAGCATGATGCCAGCTCCACTTCCCCCGAGTGTGATGACCCATCAACGTATAGTTTCCACGTTCCCTCGAACTCTTTTTCATTATCAACTTCAATCGGTGTTGTGGTTTCCATAATGAAATTTTCTAAAGCTTGGCTATTAATAGATGTTCTTGGGTGGAATTGGATGTCATGCTGACCCAGTTTGATCTCCCATTTCATCATTCATCCCGAGGCCTCAAGCTTGAGGAGTACCTGTCTGATCGGATGAGTGGTAAGAAGGATGATTTTATGGCTTTGAAAGTATGGTCGGAGCCATCTTGCCTCATAGACAAGGGTTAATATTAACTTCTCAAGGGTAGTATATCGTGTTTCTGGCCCATGCAATACTCTGCTTACAAAGTACATGGTGTGTTGTGCCCTTTCTTTCTCCTTTACCAAAACTGCACTTATTGCTAAATGGGAGGCCAATATGTACAGGTACAAATATTCCCCTCTCTGGCTCCATGAGAATGGGTAAGCTTCGCAAGTGCTCTTTTAAGTCCCGGAAATCTTGCTCGCACTCTGTCCATTAAAAAAATTTATCCTTTCAAAGTACATGAAAGAATGGCAAGTGTTTCTTGGCACCTTTAGAGAGGACACGAATGAGTCCAGCCAGTGATCCGGTGAACCTTTGGACGTCCTTAACTGTTTGAGGAGGCTTCATGTATATGAAATCTTCAACCATTTCCGGGTTCACATCGATCACCCTTTCTGAGACCATGGATCCTAGAAACTGTTTGGCTCCTACTTCGATCATGCACTTGGGTGGGTTCAGCTCTAGGCTCGCGTCTCGAAGTCTCTAAAAGGTCTCTTCGAGATCCAGTAGGAATTGGCCACAACTCTTGCTTTTTATCACCACGTCATCTACGTATATTTCCATATTCCCGTCAATCTGATTCCTGAAGAGCTTGTCGACCAGCCTTTGGTAAGTTTCCCCTTCATTTTTCAAGTCGAATGACATTTTCTTACAATAGAACGTCCTGATGTCTGTGATGACGACGTCTTTTGCTTGTCCTTCTATCCCATGAGTATCTGGTGGTAGCCTTCATGGGCATCGAAGAAGGCGAGTACCTCATATCCTGCTATTGATTCGACCAACATATCAATAGAAGGAAAATGGTAGCTATCCTTGGGAGAAATTAAGTTGAGATCCGTGAAATCTATGTACATTCGCCAAGTGCCATCATGCTTGGGGAACTGATAGGTTTTATTTTATACACATATTTTATGTACTTTTATGAGCTTCTTTTGCCATTTGATGTGCACGTAGGTGTATTTTTGTGCAGGAAATCAATAGATTATGTGTTGAAGGTGAGGAGCGATACACTATACTCTTTTTCCCTTAACCGTAATTTTTTCAAACAGGGTTTTCCCGGTAAAGTTTTTAATGAGGTAGTGTGTTCCAATGGAAAATGTTCTTATTTTATCTTCCGATGAGGGATATGAGACATTATTCTGGAATGAAGCTCAGATGCAATTGGATCGTGCTACGAACAATTTAGGATGAATTGGGTTCATGTAAAGAATGTTGAATTAAAGAATAGAAAGCCCAATATGAAGACCAAATTTATTAACCCAATAATAGTTTCCTTTTCTTAGTTGGATTTATAATTAGAGTTATTGTAAAACCTATAAATAATTCTCGGAACGACCGTAGCAATATTATTCGCAGCTTTGCCAGGATTCTTAGTCGCCGCACCATGTTCCTTCAACATTGCTTATTCACGCAATAAGCACCTGGTGACATTATTTTTTGTTGTGTTGTTTTATTAGTTACTCCCTCTGTCCCAGTTCAAACTGAACACTTTTTGGTCAACTCTCTTATACCATATTTGACCAACGATAACTTTATTTATGTATAATAATGGTGTATTAAAATTTGATGTTTAGAAAATACATCATGCATGAAATCCAATGATATCTCACATAATGATATTTGTATCTAGATACTAGTTAAATTTATGGTCAAATGTGTCTTGAGAAAGTTGATCAAAAAGTGTGCAGTTTGAACTGGGACGGAGGGAGTATTATTTTTAACTACGTGTAACAATAACTCAGTAATAGATACTTTAAAGATGTGTATTCTGATGAGAATATTTTGTGACAGGTAAGAAAATGTTACAATATTTTGCTCCACCTTCAGGTGTCACCAAATATTTGTGAGATGGGAACATGTCACTAAATTGAATTACCACATCAAGTCATATCACAAAATTTAATGACATTTCAAAATTGAAGTGCATCTTGAAGCGTAACAAGAAATATAAAGATATTTCAACTCGTCACAATATTTTAGTGACACGCAAAATAGAAGCACTTCACAAGGCGTCACTAATAATTTTAGCGATACCTTTGAGTGCCACGAATGATTAAAAAAAGTGTCTTTTTGTAGTGATATTTAAATCTCAAACTTTCCACACAAATAGTAATATAGGAGCAATAGGAAGAGTATTCCGTATTGGTTCTAGACTGCTCATCTTGATGTATCTAGTTAGAAAAATGAGCTGTTACGTTTCGTTGTCTAAGAATTCAGAAGCTCTACGCATTGAAGAGTTTAGGAGAGATCCGTAAAGAGCGTTAATTAGTAATGTTCGAACAAGTGGTGGAGGATTCAATATCCCCTCTTCTTATGTCAATAAAAATGCTATCTCGTTTGTACTTTTACCATAAAATTTTATACGTTAGCTGATGTTATATGTTAAGGTGTCTGGGCAAATCAGAATCTGACATGTATTTTACAAATTTTATATTTTAAAAAGTGAAGGGTGTTTTATAAAGAAATGAGTGATTTATGGAACGCGTATCAGAATTAGACTGGCCCAACATTTTAACGTATAATATTTGCTTAACATATAAAGTGTTCTTTATTAGTGAGATTGAGAGAGTATAATATAGGTAAATCAATTTGATCTCAAAGAGTTCACACAATCTCAAGAGATTCACCATATCACCAAATCTTGTTTCTACTAGTAAAATAGTTGACCTATACATGAGGTCGTTCTCTCTTTTAGGGTTCGTATCCATTATTTTAGTTGTACGAGAAATTTGAGGTTGATATCAAACTTGTGAGTAAGTATTATTGCTAATTACTTTTTCTTTAAAAAATATATATAATATTTTTGTTTTGGCAAAGTCTTGGGAAAGACCGTCTTTCCATAGGCTTATGGAAAGACGGGGTTTAATTAGAATAATAAAAGGTAAAAGGTCTAAGTTGCAATATTAAAAATTTATTATGCAACATGCAGTAGTTATAAAGTTTATAACTCGATTCATGCAACCCGAAAATTTTATCTTCATTTCTTCTAATTTCTACTTCAAACCTTGATCTTTCCATGACTTATGGAAAGACCGTCTTTCAAGAGACGGACTCCTTAAACAATAAGACTAAAATAAGCAACCGCCAAATAAAATTCATTGTCCAAGTCAAAGAAAAGCATAACAATAAGCATGAAAAGTGAATTAAAAACATCAATCTTCAACAATAAACTCTTTCTCCAAGTCCGACGAACGAAGAGTTTTTCTCTATTTTTCAACTTTTCCTTTATTTTTCTTATTTATAATTATAATTTTTTATTCAGAATTAATGGGGTACAATGTACCCCAAATCGTACCCTCCATCTTGACCGTACCCTTGACCGTACCCGTACCCGGTCAAAGTACCTAAAAAGTCAAACCGTACCGGGGACATCCCCAGACCAAATCCGCACCGAATCCGTATCCAGTACGTACCCGGTACGGGTACCGTGACCTATTTACCGTACCCGTGCTACCTAGGTGCATTGTGTGGTTCTACTTTTTCAAAATCCTTGTTCCCATAAATTTCTTATAAATGCACATCTACTTGAGGCATCTTCAGCAGAGTAAAGTGTACAATATTCAACACTTGTTTTCATCTAGACGAAAATATTATAAAAGTCACTCCAACATAAGCATAACTTAATCAAGACAAACACCAACGATAAATTAAAGCCTAGAGACACCATTAAATCCAGATCCTTGCAAAGAGGTCTCTTTCTTTTACGACTAACCCCTTTAGTGTGCTGATAGAGGATTCGTGAATGTAGATTCAAGATTGTAATAAGTAGATGGATAACATATATGTACAAATAAAAATGCACTTCCTCTGTTTCTCATAAAGTATCATATTTCTAATTTTTTACTTGTGCACTTGTGGAGTTTTGGGGTATTGGGAATGTTGACCCCTAATGATTTTCAATTGATGAGCAGTTATGTGTACGGACTACAAGTT
>JAULKJ010286376.1:0-12685 GCA_032355405.1 Rubia balearica | reverse complement strand
AGCAATCTTCCAACAAAAACGTTACAAAAGAGATGTTAAATGTCTTGGAAAATACATGCATTTGACATCACATCACCATTCAAAATGACATCGTATTATTCACCGTTCCACATAAATATGCACACGACACAGGTGAACAGTAGCGTGTGATGTTTCTATTCTTTACAACGACGTTGGCAGAAATGACGTCGTGGACTTTCCTATCTCATCGCTTGTATTATTTGTGTAGCCAACGTCGTTCATCTTATATGCTGACGTTGTGTTGAACAATGTCGGTGCTCTGGTATCCTATCATCAGCCTTAGTGTTATGACTGATGTTGCACTTAAAACCTGTCGACATCGCTCAGAAAACCAAGGTAAAAAATATGCATTTTACATTAGCTTACCTCAGTTTTTTCATGGCTGAAAACCGAGGTAAAAACCTCTATAGAACCAAGGTAATAGGTGGTGTTTCTTGTAGTGTAACATATAAGATTATCATGGTCCCTGAAAGGAAAATATGGAAAGCTTTACATACCAACTAAATAGGTGTATCGCGTAACCTTATGTTAGTCATGTAGAAATGTAGAAATTTCTTTGGGTTAGTTTTCCCGTTTTAACCCATAAGTTCAGATCGTAGTTTAATCCCCTCGGGCATCACGAACTTGTAGTTCTTTTGCTGGGGTGGAGGGTTATGCATTGTTTTTGATATTGTAGCTTCTAATCTCGTACGAGTTTTAAAGGTGCCCCTCTGAGTGGTTTTTTCTCTATATTCATTCTCCTTCAATCGAGTGCATGTACTTCTGTTTCTTGTTATTGGTGACAAATATCTTGTAGACCTGCTCCATATTTTCTTCTAAAGAAAATGTGAAGGCTAATTTTTCATTTTATGACGGAGAAGGAATTATGCGCCTACATCATCCCCAAATTCTTGAGTCCCTTATATTCTGACTGATGCTTGCTTTTGGGTTTTGGATTAGTTGTGGGTATTACCAGTCTTGCTGTGCTTTTCGAAGAACTTTGATGTCTTCTAGTGTCCACCACAATTCAAATAAAACAATGATGACCTAAAAATTTTGGTCCCCACATTCAACGCCACTCATGTGGCATAAAATATTTAGATAATGGCGCCAAGCTCCATTGGCATTGAGTGTTGGATTATTTCTTCCTGCAAAAAAATCTTGGATTTGAAGCGAGGTAAGAACTCTGATGCTAAAGTTAGTATTGAGGAATTACGTGTATAGTTATTTTTTCTTGTTATCTCTTACCTGGGTTCTTTCATCCCCTGGCTATTGATAGGTTCTTTCTCCCGATCTCCCTGGCACTGTGCACCCACGTAGGCCGTTATCATCAAGGCCATTTTGATGGCTATAGTTGGCCACATTCCCTAGATCGCGGCTAATGTGAAGGATTTATGTTTGTGTCCAAATGTTCATTTTGTGCATTACCTATTTGAGAAAAGTTGGGAGGTGTTGTTGTCTCTTTGTTGACATAGGCACCTCATTTGTGCTCTATGGGGTCAGGGATAGTTTTATGGGTTGCTTACATACCTTGCCTATACCACTCTTCTGAAATTGGTAACGGTTGTGGAACTTCCACGTTTGTTCTCGGTCTCCTACGAATGTCTAAGAGGTTGGGTGTGAAGGCTAATGGTTCAAAGTTATTGGCACGAGTACGTACCATAAATAAAAACAAATATAATACTCCCCGTCAACGAACAACAAACATAAGGAAAGATAGCAAAGCACAACCAACCACGAAATAACTCTAGTAAACTAAACTAGCAAAAACTCAAACAAAACTACTCTTTAAACTAACTACGCCAGCTATAAAAAAATAGACCCTAAGTTCTCGACAGTGGCACCAAAATTTAACAGGTTGCATGCAAAACTTGGTTTCAAGTGGAGTGTCCCACAGGACGCATACACATTAATCCTTCAAGTCAGAGCGGAGTGTCTGTAATTCTATAAAGGGAACACTCGGGCCAGCCCTCTACCTCGGCATCTCAACAGCAAGAATTAAATAGCACAACACGAAAACTACTAACAGCCCTAACTCAAAATCTCAAACCAACTCCCCAATAGCCACAAATCACCCACAAATTGTAAAATTCCAAGAAATCACAACCAAATCACCTAACAAAGTCCTAAACATGCAATTTCCCAAAAATCCAAAAATAAAAAAAATTCCAACCTACGAAAAGGGGTCGGCCGAATTACCTAGTCGTGAATAGGAGGTGGATTTTTTATGAATTGGAGACCGAGGAGTGTGCGGAACTCCTGGAGAAAATCCAAACAACCTCCAATACCCAAAAGGAACAAATATTTGAGTTCTTTAGATAAGAAACTCAGAGTGGCCAAATTTTTTTGTTGTTTTTGGGGATAACTGTCACTGGGCTTTGTGCAAATTTGGAATGGAGGTGTTTTGGGACAAGTTTTGTGGAATTTGGTTGAGAAATAAGGGAATTAAGAGATTTTGGGCTAGGAAGAGTTGGTGTTCGCGTCTGTTTTCTGGTGAGGGGATAAGAGAGGAACAAGGGTGTTTTATAGGAAGGCTTGTGCCTTGTGATTGACCATTCATATGGCACGGGCAGCATTCAAATGGTACGGCCTGCGCCACTTGAATTCCTCGTGTAGTTCTTGTGGCACAAGACTTGGAACGGCCCGTGCCAATTCCTATCCCTTCAAATTATTCGCAAAATTTCTTGCACCCAAAAACACGTAAACCAAGTTAAGTACTGTTCCATCCCAAAATCTTATCACTAAAAATCCCTAAAACACCACCAATTTGACAAACACATTCCAAAAATAACACAATCAAATTTTCAAAACTTAATAAACACAATAAAGGCACCGTTTCTTTATTTTTGTCCTCACAACTTATTTTACATGCATTTCAAAAGCTCAGAAAATTAACCGGTGGGTCTCTAGAATCACCATCTGTGACTTCACCCACAACAACGTCCTTATGGACGGGTCTCCACACCACTTTAGGCTTACCTCTTTCCTTAGGAGATACATACCAATCACATTCATCCCTCACGATTGTTGACACATTCTTGTTGGTTTTGGATGTAGGAAGGGGTTTAGGAGGTTTAAACTCTTTAGCATGCTTCCTTTCCCGATGCATGTTAGTGCTCAATTTTGGAAAAAAACATTGTCAATAGCACATGGAACACTAACATCATGCACATCTACAATAGCATCATTCAAATTTTTATTCAAGGAAGAAAGAACATGTAGGGTTTCAATAGTAGGTAGCCCATCATCACAATCAATATCACTAACGTTAGCTAATGTTAACTCCTTAGCCATTTCCCCGGGTTTAGGACAATACTGTAGGATGGGGGAATTAAAGGTGATTATTTTGGACCAGAGAAGGCACTTTCAAGGAGACTTCTCTGGTCTTGGCTTTATTCCTCTTATATCAAAGGTGATTTGGAGAACCGCCTTTGTGGACACCCGGGAAGGCGGTTTTTTTATGCCTTCGAACACACCTTGGAATTTCCTTCGAAAGCTTTCCAAATCATAAAAACACCAACTCTCTCAGATGGAAAATATGTTTCTGATACCAAGAATCAGTTGGAGGGGGAACATAGCTTCCTACGTCATGTGCTGATTTTGAACAGAATACGGATTTTGAGACCAAGAAAATGTTTTGTTAATTTTTTTTCTTCCGAATTAGGAAGACTCTGAACTCCCTCGGTCAATGATGCATGTTTCAGATATGGAACTAAAATTACGGTACCAAAACTGTAACTGAGGTTCCTCCGTCGGGGTGTGTTTACTGACCTAAACTGGTACTTCAGCTGTGAATTTTTTCATTTTATAATTCTATTATTCTGAGCTCGTAAATGGATCAGACATTTTGGTTACGGTTTCAAAAAAGAGAATCATGTCTTGCAAAAATGTGAATACAAAGACGCCATTAACTTCTGGTTCTGGAAGAAAATTTGGCTCCAATGGTGAAAATTTATTTCCCAGCTAAAATACCAAGCATTTTCCTCAAATCACCAATAAAATTTCCAATACACATTGTATACATTGTGAGAGCTTACAAAAATGTATATGTACCGCTCAGCTAGCAATTATCTATACATGGGAATAGCAATCACGTAGATCCTATTCCACAAAAAATATGTCAATTTTTAAGCCGACCAAACACTCAACAACATGATTATAGTTCCATCAAAAAATATATAGACAAAGCTAATGAAGAAACTATAAATAGATAAGAATAGAAAACAGTCAAATTCTATTCCTCACGATACATGCCACAAGTGTTGAGATATATGTTGAGGTACAAAATTAGGTGATCCAAGAGTCACAGATCGGATACGAACTATATGTCTTACCAGACAATTTCTTGCGTTGTTGATGTCATCTTGTGAATACAGCTTACAATTCTTTGGAAAAATTTGTGGAGATCATAGAAATCGTCGTTGATTAAATATTGTGTTGAATTTGGAAAATTCACATTTTTATTGAAAATATAGTAACTTTTTCAATTTCCAGGTAATCCAATTATATATCCTTAATGCACTCCGCTACGTATAACATTACGTAGTACCCATACTCCCAAGTTTTTTCTTGTCTCTTGTACTAATATTCAGACAAGATTATGTGAAAAAAATATCAAGACCAGTTAAATTTTTGTAAATGATTAATGAACTCCATACCTTCATTTGGACTACTTGTAAGCCCTTTCTTATATTTGACTCATTGAATGCACTCTCAGAAATGTCAACAAAAGCTTGCGAAGGTTGAAAGTGCAACGGATTCATCCAATTCACATGCTTGTTGTTGGGAACAATCAAAATTAAGCTCCAATGATCACTACATACAAAAATGTAATTTTTTTAAAAAATACTAAGGTGAAATAAGACATCAAAGGACACGTGAAACAATTTTAAATTGAGACCATCACCTTTCAGTGTAAGGTGTAGTGAAAATTTTCTTATTCATTCAGCCAATGCTTTTGTGCACGTAATCGATCCGGTCCTACTTTGAACACCCTATAACAAATACCCAATTCAACCTTACTATTTTTTATTAGAAAATAAATACATATAACTTACACATAAAAATGGGGACATGATTAGAGTAGAATATGTACGGAACACAACTATTTTAAATACCTAAGGAAAAGATAAAAACTAACTCGCACTTACAATAGAAATTGGGACATGGTTGTTTGGTTGACTTGGTCACACTTACATAATTCATCGAAGCCACTCCGCAATGCAATGATGTCTCGATTTCTACCAAACACACATTCATTTCCTGAGAATGTGTACGTTGAGTTATGTTGGTGTGCGTTGATCCAATTGAACAAAACTTGGATGAAAGGAGGATAACCTTTTTCCATTTTTAGCCTTTTGATGTGGCTCTTTGTGATGTTAGCCACCGGTACAATTGTTTTCTTTGTCGTTGGCCGGCTGACTTTCAAATGACCATCTTTTATATGATCGATGCAAACTAGACGGTGAGGCCATAGAAGGAAAAATCCTTGAGCCACTACAACAAATATGATCTTTTGCGACATGTATATATGCGACTAACATATAAATGCCATAAATTTTCTACGCTTATACTAATGTGTCATATATTTGTGACATGTTTACATCATTTTGTTATTGTGTCACTTTTATTGTGACATATATGTGACACTTTCTTCAATGTCTCAAAATTACAACAAATTATTTATGACATTCTCATAAAATGTCACAATTAAACAACGTAATTGTAAATTCCTTGTGAAATTACGGCACATGTCATTTAGTTAATGTGTCACATTTCTTGTGACATTAATGTGACACTTTCTATAATGTCTCAGGTTTAACAACAAATTATTTATGACACTTTATTAAAATGTCTCAGGTTTAACACTGCTCCATAAGAGCTAGCCCTTTCTTGAGAATCTAAGGTCCCTACCGAACGAGTAGGCTGTATGTCTCTCTCTCTCTCTCTATGTTTGCTTTGGCAAATATGAAAAAGAATAAATCAATACATTTTCAATGGACAAAATGTGCAGCCACAGATCACATTTTATCAGGCTGTGGCAGATATAGAAATTCATCACATATTGCATCATACAACGGACATTGAGGATATGGACAATTTACCTCAGAAACCCCTGCATTCAGATCGACAATATCAACACTGGGACACATCAGTCCCAATTCTAAAATTCGACGGGGCTTACTGGATAAGAACGGGTCATACTACTGCAGCATGGTTGATCTTATCAAGACTGAGTGGTGAGTCTCAGGTTCATCAGGCCCATTTCCCTTCTCAGTCGACACTTGGAGCAGAGGAATTTGGGTGCTTCAAGGGCTTGCAATTAGCACGGTGGATGGAGCTACACCAGGATCCCTTACGGGATCAAGAAAGAAAGCCGCCATGTCCAGTCGCTGCCATGGTTCAGGAACTACGGGAAGTTGCAAATGGGGTTCAGACCATCTCTTTTGTTAAAAGTTCCTAGAAGTATGTTAGAAAGGGAACACAAATGTGCAAACAAACTCAACTATAATAGATTAGGTTGTTTCCCCTATTAATAATATTAGTCAGTTTTATAAAAAAAAATGGAAGTACATGTTATAGATGCAATTAATTAGAAATCAATTGTTTTAGAATAAATTATATCAACTACCATCATATTTGGAGTAGATTCAGTAAAAGGTTTTCAAGGCCCATAGGCGATTCAAAGTTTGCAAAAGTAGAAAAAAAATCAAACAAATGTTACCAACCAGTAACAAATGCTTTGTCTTTGTTTTGCAACTTCTCAATCTATTCGACACATGCTTTCAACTATAGTAGAAACAATTAGTCATTTTCCATTTAACCAAAAAAACGAAGAGCCACAAGATTCAAGCATCAACTTGTTAAATGAATCAAAGAATCAAGCAAACTGGATATTCAACTTGCATACTAGTAGTTATATTAAAAGTAATAAGTTCAGGAAAAAGAATTATGAGTTTCAATCTTGGCATATACTACAAATTAGTGAAATTACTTCATCCAAGAATGCATATAAATAATTAGTCAAACACCAGGTCTTCAGGCTTCAGCTGTTTCAGAGCATTCTTGATTTTGTAAATGTCATCGACATCAAGAACGAGTTTCACTTGACGAGAGATTCAAAGATCGCTATGAATGATAGAGATAATGGAAAATACTTTGCTCTTGGCTAGTCGACTTCAATGGAAAATCTGCTGGCCATGTAACATCACAAGGAACGGATTGCGAAAACTTTCAAATCCGGAAATCATATGCTTGATTAAGCAAGTATAAATTCACCTACAGACCGACCTTTAGTCGATATTAAAAGCCTGAGCAACATGATGATCCTTAGATTGATGGGAAAGGCCTTTAGCCAAAGCCATTTTCCAAATAGGCAGGCTTGGGAAACGCAGTAATGAAACAATATTGAGGGGATTCTTCCTCAAAATATGACACTTTTATGTCAAAATTTTTCACTTTTTCCCAGCTCATTCGTTGTTTCTATGCGCGAGCTTTCTGCCCTCAGTCCCGGGCTTTTTTTCCTTTTTTTTCCTTCTTTGAATTCACAATTTCCCCTAAGTTTGTCTTTTGAAAAAGAGTCTATCTCTTGAAAGTTGATTTTTTCATAAGTTATGAAAAGACCAAAATTTAAACTGCAAAATAGAAAAAATTAAAATAAATTTTTTGGGTCATAAACCTGCAAGTTGAACAATAAATTTTTAATATTGCAAAAATAAATTTATCCTTTGATAATTTTAATTCAACCTCGTCTTTTCATAGAGCCCGTCTCTTGAAAGACGGTATATCTTTAAGTCATGAAAAGACCAAGGTTTAAAGTGCAAATTAGAAGAAATGAATATAAAATTTTTGGGTTGCATGAATCGGGTTATAAACTTTATAACTATTACATGTTGCATATTAAATTTTTAATATTGCAACTAAGTACATCAAATACCTTTTAATATTTTCGTAAAATGAAGCATAATGTGTCTCAAATACCTTTTACGACACTAAATGAAGGACAAACGACACAATGTATATGTCGCAAAAGGCCACATTTCTTGTAGTGAGCGTTTCCTACCATCTTGTAATCTCCTTCCGGCATTGGTAAACTGGCATTGTGCACCAAGGGTTTCTCCACTATTATCCTTGCGATTCCATCCTCGATTGGAATTGAATGAAGATGTCGTATCAATCCATAAAAATACCATCGGCAACATAAAGCAGGGTCACATAGTTGAGAACCCTAAATGAAATACATAATGTCAATTTCAAATTACGAACAAGCGAAGAATGCTATTCACAATTAAATTGTTCGAACCTTTTTTTGGGGTCGATATGACTGCTTTGTTGGGAGAATCTTCAATCGCCACTCTAGGTAGTATTCGATTGTGGTTCACCTCAATCTCGCCCAGAGAGTGGTAAGATCCTCTCGACAGGGGCTCTCGATCGCTAGATAGATCATTTGGATTGTCTGGCACTAGAAAACCAGAATGCTTCATTAACTTGCGGATCTAGATTTTTTGTTGCTCAAACCTTTTTTACTGGAGAATTGCCTCCTTTTACAAAGTGTAGAGTGTCGAAGGATTTTCCATATGATACGAGCGTGCCATGCCACAAGACTCCTTTAATGTTAAGAACGACCCCACCCCTATTGAGCGACCCCGGTGGTCGGATTTTCCTGTAGGTTTGGCCAAAATATCATTTTTACCGGTTGGTTTGAATTGTCCTTCATCTTTATCTTATTTCAATTTATCCAAGTTCTAGTAAAAAAAACATGATGATTAAAAAATAAAACATTGCTAAAAAGGGAAACAAAATGGTTATTAGTGTGAGGACACTTTTGCTAGAACAATATTGAGTGTTTAGCAAAAGGGAGAACCCATGGCTAGGGTTTTGGTATGTGAAAACATAAAATAAATTTTGTAAATATTTCATGATGAGAAATTAGTATAAGAGTTTGGGTGGTTTTTTTGGAAGGGAGAAAAGGGAGAATTCGCTTCCAAAGTGGGAATTTATTATCCCCTTTGAAATGCCTTTAATGGTTTTTAGGGAATGCCGGTCAGGTTCACTTTCAATCTCGTAAGTGAGCCGGTTCTTTGATTATTAGGATCTGATTGGCATTCAAGTTCGTAAAATAACCCTACACTCATTGACAAGTTCAGAGTATCTTCCAAACTTGTAAGTGGGCCAGTTTTTTTTTATTATTTAGAGCTGATTTGCTACTGAGTTTGTAAAATAAACTTACTCTCTAGGTGAAGGATAGATTGTCTTACGAACTCGGAAGAACAAGGAGGTATTAATAAAACGCCCAAATTTTCATCCAATTCCTTAATCGCAAGAACAAGCTTGAACCCTAACTTCCCAAATTGAACCTTAGCCCGCAAATTTCTAGCCAATTCAACATTTCAAAGATTAAGGGAACATATGGGAAGAGCAATATAGGGAATGCATCGAGCCATACCCATTCTCCGTACGTTGAGATCAGTGCAAACGTGAAATTCTTCAATGCCAAGGCCGAACAGAGATATGTTGATTTCCTTTGTATGAGGAAGTGTACTAATCCTAAGATAGTGAATAATGCTGATGAGAAAGAATTGTCGCTAGGTTACATTCTTGGATATTTCAAAAATCAGGGAATGGAAAAGTTGATATCCTTAGAGGAGAGAGTTCATACTAATGAAGTTTTCCAATTTTACGCTAATTTAGGCAGAAAAATCGGGAATAGTTATATGACCCTCGTGAACGGAAAAAATTCACCGTCACCAAGTATACAATTAACTTTTTTTAGGGAATGAGAATACCGACCCAACCAAACTTAGGCTAGATAATCCCAATGGTCCATTTGAAATATATCATCAACAATATTGGCCTATTTTTAGTGAAGCCACACCCTTGTGCCCGGTTGCAATGGGTAGGAAATACTTTGGTAGGGTAGAGGATACCCCAGGTCAAGCTGAGCGCTATGACGTTAGTAAGCTAACAGTTGAGCAAAGGCTCGTGTACGAGAGGATCTCCTTGAATTTTTTATCATCGTGGGGCCACTCGTGCGAGCCAACAATAGGTAACCTCGTGTGGTTTTATTATATGATTGAGGGTATCCCAATAAACCCATGATATACTATCATGAGCTATATGTTGAAGTCTGTGGGTACTAGAAAGAAGGATCTCCCCTATGGAGGATTGATCACTGCCTTGCTCAAGTAGTTCGGGGTACAACCCATTGATAGGCCGCTAAGATTGGAATTCTATGACACGAGTTGGTTTGTTTACAAGCAATTGGATATAGGTGACGATGGAAAGTGGTAACACAAGGTACTCCCTGGCGGAGTGGCTAAAGTTGCTAAGATAGCGATGGACGAAGCATTGAGTAGGGTGAAGTCATCCACTTCATGTGAGTACTATAACTGTTACTATGTATGTATTATTATCTTTGGCTTTTTAATTAACTTAAATTCTAACTTCTTGTTTTTGTCACTTACTTATAGGAGGTCGCAGTGGTTGGAAGAGTCGAGTGAGTAGGTATTTAACGTGCATTAAAAGTGACGTTAGTAAAGCTAACAAAGAATTGGCAGTGTCGAAGCCCGTCATGCCATGTTCATCGAAGCCTCTAGGTTGGAGTTGCAGCTAAGTGATGATGAGACTATGCCAAATTTTGACCCGAATTTTTCAGAGAGTGACACTGAAGATGCTGAAAATAAAGATGCCTGGGAAGATTTCGTTGGACAGGCAAGTATTGTGGATGTTGATGGGGCGATGCTCGTAGCCGTGAGGTGCCCAATGAAAATGAGATTGACGCTTAGTTTACAGACATGTTTTGTGATATGTGAATGCAACAAACAACTATTGATTGTATTAAATGATTTATTAGTCGCACCATATTCGATCTTAGTACTTTGAAGAATATCTTTGTGTACTTTGAGTAAGTTTATGGTGTAAATTTGTGGATTAGTATTTCAATCCGATTTCATTTGTTATATTTGTCTCTACTATAATTTTGGGAGTATGATGTATCTTATTTGAGTAAATTTTATTATTTAAAAACCAAAAAGACATTCGTCTTGAAGAACCTCGAACTAAGGAGGTACTTCTGCTGTATGGGAAAATGAGATATGATTGACTTCCTCAATCGAAATCATTTCATGCATTGCTTACAAAAATAGGCCTAATATATTTCAAATCACCTGACCAACTTTCGGATTTAGAAATTTAGCTTACGAAATCAGGTGTTTTTTCCATCATAAACCTGATTTTTGAGCTAGAATAGCACTTTTTTTAAACTACATTGTTGCAAAACATGAAAAAAAAATTGAATTAGGAAGTTGTCATTCGTCTCTTCAATCTTAATGGCTGACAATACTTCCAGATTCAGAAGCTCAGTTTCTAAATTGGGTGGCAACTCCGGTCCGAAGCTGGAATTCTAACGAAAGAAAGCAGTTTTTAGGAAATTCTAATGAGTTGTATCCCTGAAGTTTCCGAACTGGTAAATGACAATTCAGCCCTTCCAAATAAACATCTGACGGACTTACGAGTTCATAAAATTATAAAATATATTTTTAAAAAGGGATGTGCCCAGATTAACCAAATTGGAAACCCTAATTACTCTAGATCTGTATCTTCTAGTGCCAAAAAGCCATAAAATCTCCAAATTCAAACTACATTTCACGCGGGGTAATAGATTAAGATGTTTTCATTGCATCAAGGTGGAAGGGGGGAAGGGGAAGGCTAAATTGAGCACTTTGAAGAGGTCAAACACTTCCGATGTCCAAAGAGCAAGGTTCGTATCGATTGAAGCACAAACTAGGTACAATGACTTACGCCGCAGTGGTCAATTGCTTGATTGCTATGTTCTTGATCTAAATGTTTATCATAGCATAGGTTTAGATGATCCCGTGGTTAAGTTTGAGGGGCAACATGTCCGAATTTAAATGAGCTATCACACTTATATGAAGTCTGCCAGTTCTATAGTAATTTACATCTGAAACGGGGGGATGATTTTGATACTAAGGTGAATGAGCATAAAATTGCTTTGATTATGTGGGTAATTAATTATTTTTTTAGACTGTCCATACAAAGGTCCCAAGAATGTGTTCCAGATGACATCAAATTGTCTTTGAATGACATTTTCCATAGGGAGGCTTGGCCACTTCAGTTAAACTATTTGTACATTAACCCCATCACTTATAGTCATAGATGCTTCTAGCGTAACCTTGCATATTTAGGGAAGCCCTGGAGTTTTTTTTAAAACCACCTTACCATAGACATAGGATAGTGAACGAGATGATAGCAAGAAGTATTGTACCCATGCATGGCCACATCACCGAGCCATATTACGCAACACTAATGATTGTTTATTACATCATTGAGGGGCAAAATTTCAATCCCGGATCTGCGATCTTCAATCACGTGTTCTGGATGGCTCCGTTTAAAAACAATATCAAGAGTCTCCTATACGGCAATTTGATCACATTTATTTTGAAGAGTGTTCAAGATTTGGCACTACATGGTGAGGAGAAGTCGTTTAAGTGATTCGACAAGGCATACTTCACGAAGAAGAGGTGGGCATTGTTTGAGAACAAGTGGGCACACAGGCCAAGTGATGGGGTTGAGTGAAACAAGAGGCCTGGTGATGTGACGTCAAAAGCATGTATTTTCCGAGGCATTTAACACCTCTTTTGTAATGTTTTTGTTGTAAGATTGCTAG
>JAULKJ010286359.1:0-12688 GCA_032355405.1 Rubia balearica | reverse complement strand
TAAATGAAAAAGATGAAAAGTTAATTTTTTTGTTTTTTAATAAGTGAAATTACTAAAATACCCCTAACCATATAAAATTTTACAAATAACCAATCACAATACCGGATTGGGGACCCATTATTTTCACTTTCAAAATGTTAGGTACCATTTATACGCGGTTTTCCTCTCGGAGACCAAAATATGGTAAAAGATGGTATCTAGGGGACCAAAAAACAGTTTAGTCTTTCGGTGAGAGAAAAATATTCAAGTTATTGTTCGGCTGAAAAATAGAACGTTGATATATGTTGCTAGTTTCAAATTATTTGTATCTTGAAAAGTGCATGCTTACAGATGACAACATATCAAAAGAGTAAATACACTTTCAGAAAATTGTCCAACTAGACTGGTCTATTTTATGTTTGTATTCAGTAGAAAAAAGGTTCATATTAAAATATTTTAAAGCTTTGTTCTTCTTTATAATTTTACAATTTTCCCAACTTATTATCATTAATATTTATTTCCTGACATATTATATATGGATGATCAGAAACTCCCGAAGCCAATTTCTCAAGTAACCAATTTGTGTGCTTATTAGAGAAGAAAGACTCCAACAACACATATGTCCACTATTTCTAATATTAGTAAAAATTGATGTGTTACAAAAAGTAGATAGTGATTCTATCAAAAAAATAGTGATTCTATCAAAAAAAATATGTACTCTTTCACTCCTGTTATAAATAATGGAATTGTTTTTGACTCGTTCTTTTATTGAGTTTATGTGACAAAGAAAAAGTGTGGAAAAGCTGGGATATATTGAGAAAACAGTGGACACTGTCTAAAAGTCTGTGAAGTTAAAGAGGATTACTGAAATAAAATTCTCTTGATAATTCTTTCCAAACTGCCTTATATTAATTATAAGATAGAATTATCTTCTTCCCTTTGTTTAGGAAATAGCAAGATTACAACCCTAATCCTCCTCTTGACAGTTGTGTAGTTTTCGTTTGTATAAAGCAGTTACATTCCTTCATTGTAATCAACCAGTTGCAAAAATAAAACTAGGCCTTCTAAGGTTTCTTCATGGTATCAGAGATCAAAGTTGGCATAATCACCCCAGTTGATTTTATATTCCCACTGATAGTTATGTGAAACCTTTATATCCACATTTGCATGACGAATAATAATGTAATTGCTTATTATATAAGATCATGAGTCACTTCTACATAGTATCAGCTGGTTTCTATATAATGCTTGAGATGAAACCGAGAAGCTTTACCCAGTCTAATCGTCTATTGTATGGAGGATGGCCATGTCCAGGGAAGTCAAAACCCTTGAGAACAATAAGACATGGAGTCTCGTTCAATTGCCACCCAAAAAATATCTCATTGGTTGTAAACGGGTGTACACAATTACGTATAATCTCGGCTGGATCATTGATCGATATAAGGCATGCCTTGTTGCTAAATGATACACTTATATTGAAGGCAATGAATATCACAAGAATTTTGCTCGCGTTGAAAAATTGACAATTGTCCACGTTCTACTTAGTATTACAACCATCCATGATTGGCCCTTGCACCAAGCCAACGCCGACAATGCCTTCCCCAATGGAAACCTAATGAATGATGTCTACATGCCCCCAGGTTTCAATGGTAAAGGTGGGACTTGGGTTTTTAAACTCCACAAGTCTTTGTACATACTTAAACAAGCATCTCGTCAATGGTTTGTTAAGCTCACCAGTGCCCTTACACAAGTCGGATTTTACCACTTTTTGGGCTGACTATTCCTTGTTTATTTGATGACACGAAGGTACATTGATGATCCTTATTGTCTATGTTGATTGTGTTATTATTACTGAGACTAACATGCAGGTTATTGAAGACATCAAACTTTTCTTTGCAACCAAGTTCGAACTCAAGGATATGTCTCTCAAACATTTTCTTGGCCTTGAAATTGCTCGATCATAGAAGGGTATAGTCTTATGCCAACACAAGTACGCTCTTGAGATCCTTGATGATATCAGGTTTCTTAGAGCCAAGCCTGTCACTGTCCCACCGTACAAGAAATAGCCCTCAAAGTTGCAGATGGAGGGGTTCTCCATGATCCTTCTATTTATCGGTGGTTGGTGGGTCGTCTCATTTACCTCATCATCACTCGCCCTGACCTTGTCTACGTTGTGAACATTCTTAGCCAATTCATGGCTGCCCCACGTCAACCTCACCTAGATGCTACTCACCAGGTGCTTCGGTACATCAAAGGATCCCAGGGATAAGGCATTTTCTTACCCCCCACTGGACATTTTCAATTGGCTGCATATTGTGACGTAGATTAGGCTCAAGCCGAGAAACAAGGAGTTCCAACACCGGTTATATTGTTTTCATCGGAGATGCCTGCCCCTATCTCATGGAAAACAAAGAAGTAAGACATTGTCTCCCGTTCTAGTGGGGAAGTTGAGTACCGCTCCATGGCATATGCTTGTTGCAAACTCACATGATTGCATACTCTCCTCAACGATCATCGAGTGCCCCATCCGCTAGCTGCCACCTTGTTTTGTGACAACTCTGCCATCCACATCGCTTCCAATTCCATTTTCCATGAACGTGCCAAACATATCAAAATTGATTGTCATGTCATCCGAGAAAAGATTCAACAAGGACACATTTGGACTGCCCATGTTGATTATAATTTCCTTATTGCCTTATGTTATTTATAGGATAGAATTATCTTCCCCACTTGTTTGGGAAAGAGCAAGATTACAGGCCTAATCTTTCTCTCGACCGTTGTATAGTTTTTAGGCACTCACATTTCTTCATTGTAATCAATCAATTACAGAATTAAAACTCAGTCTTCTAAGGTTTCTTAAAGGACATTGTGAAAATTTAACATCGTATTCTTTGTCATTTTAAATTTATACTATTTTCAGTGGGACAAATAAGAAAGGAAATTGTGTCATTTTTGCTAGCATTCCGTCCTCTTTCTTACGATTTTTTGCAGCTCCTATACTTGGTACTCACTACTTAGGATACGCATATGCACACCGATGGGCGGTGAAATGGCTCCTGGAAACTTCTTTTGACCACGTAGAGAAAAGAAATAATCAGTTCGCTAATAAGATTAATGTAAAGTAATGGGAACCTTGTGAGATAAATGTATTTTACAAGGAGTCAAAGACCATGGCCAACAAATCTCAATTTCTTATTCTAACATCGTTAACAAAGCGCTGTGCTAAGTGATTATCAGTTGATATGTTTTGGTATGATACAACAAAAGTAGTACTGCTGTTGGAACAAGCATGCATGTCTGATTAATGACTTGTAGGCCATCCAAAAACACACGATTTTAAGCGATGTGTAACATATTCCTGCGGCAGTGCTCTGAACAATGATTTCGTGAAAACTCAAAGCTTCCACAAAAGGTAGTTTGTTCTCCACTTCTGATTAGACTAATTTACTTAGTTTGTTAAACAAGTAAAATGAGGCCACTTGTAGGAGGCAATCAATCAAGGTGTTCTTGTAAGTGACGAAGATGACGAGAGAAAGCAAGAGTCGTAGAAAAAGATATCTTTCACATCGTTGTATGCATGGAATTAATCTCAAGCGCGCACCATATAATAAAAATAGCATAGGACATCGGGTACCCCCTTAATTATTACCATCATCCACCTTTAATCTTTTTTTCAGAACACTTTTGACCCCCTCAACTTACAAAATTATTGAGTCGTGGCCACTCTATCAGGTTAAACCGTTAACTCTGAAATATATTCTGTTAACTAAGGGTGAAAGTGACTTTTCATCTTTTTTATTTAAAAACTTAAACTCCTACTTATTTTTCTAACTACAACCCTGCCCCTCTTTTATTTTAATTACAACCCAACCACTCCCCCCCATTTTAGTTTAATTACAACCCCTTCATTATTTTAACCTTCCCCTAACCTTCAGTACCACCCCTGCGCCACTTTCTTACCTTATTCCCTCCACCACCCACCCTGCGTTGCCTTCTTTTATGTCACCGGTCTTTGAAATTTCTGTTGGGTTTGGGTCCACGATCCTTGCCTCCACACTCGGCGACAACAACCCCGATGTACCGCCGGATTTTCGCCATCGTGTCCATCGAATCGTCGTTCCTTGTCGACTGTCAGAGCTTACCACTGCATAATCGTCACCCCCAGGAACCTCTCCACTAACCCCTCGATCACATCCCTACTCAGCTGCGTGCCACCACACAGATTGTCCTCAAGTTGCTAACGTCGTGCCACCGTCATATCTTGGGCGACACCGGTCGGAGGGCGCAGATAGTGGCGGGCAGACTTGGAGGGACTGACAGAGTCAATGTTTCTGGGTTTGCGGCGTTGCCGATGGAAAGAGGATGAGGGCTTGGATGCGGCGGGGGAAGGGGATGATGGTGTCTTAGGGGAAAGGGAAGGGGGAAACGAAAATAGATATATAAAAATATAAATAGAAAAAAAAGAAAAGAAATATGGGAAATGACTATTTCACCCCTTAAAACTGATGCTTTGACCAGACTTAACTGTCTAACCTAACGGAAGGGCCACAATTCAGGTGTTTTGTAAGTTGAGGAACTAGAGGGAAGGTGGAGAGATGAAAATTTTGAAAAAGGAAATAACCTATTACCTTTTTCACCTCAGAAGTCGGAAGTCGCACTAACATATCAAATTATCCTTTTGACAGCATTTAAGTGAGATTACTTAGGATTTGCCTAAAATCTCGCACACACTCCTACGCTAAAACATATAGCTAGCCGACTGTCAGATACACTAAAATCCCAATCATACTCCTATATAATTTGTGAACAATTTCAACCTCTTTCTCTTCCTTCACCAATTTGTCAGTAGCCCCCATTGGTGTTCGTATAGTTGAGAATTACTCAGTCCAAACCTTATCACCAAATTCAAGGCATACATAATTTTATTTATAAACAGACCATTATTTTCTTGTTTCACCTGAAATCCTAGAAAATAGGTGATTTTTATAACCATACTCATCTAAAATTCAGCCTGCATCTAAGTTAAGAAATCATGTACCATAGATGGTGAAGTAGAGCCCAAAAAAATAAATCATCAACATAGATTTGAGCAATCGAAATATTTGATGATTTTTTAAGAACAAACAAGGTGCGATCTACTCCTCCTCGACGATAACCTTCTAAATAAGAAAGGTAGTGAGTCGCTCATACTATGCCCTTGGTGCTTGTTTTAATCCATACAAAGCCTTCTTAAGTCTAGACACATGATGTGGAAAGTGAGGATACTAAAATCCTTCAGATTTTCCTCGTACACTTCTTCATTAACCAAGCTATTAGCGAAAGCACTTTTGCCATCCATATGGTATGGTGTAAACTTCACAGTGCAAACAATAACAAGTAAAATTCGAATATATCCTAATGTGGCAACTGGTGTCAATGTCTTGTCAAAATCAATTCCTTGAACCTGAGTGTATCTCTGAGCAACCAACCTGGCTTTATTCCGTGTAATATTGTCATCAGCATCAGACTTGTTATTGAAGATCCACTTTGTGCCAACAACAATTACACATTTAGGACAACGAGTTCTCCTGATGCTGGTTCAGGTTGAACCTATGTTGTAACATGAGATGTTGATGTGGGAGCATATGTTTCAACATATTGTACTTCTTCAAGTTCAATAGGACTGTCTGAATGATCGGATGTTCCAACATAGTCTTGTTGGTCACCCACCTCCCACCACAAGCCACCAGTCCACCACCTCCTGGCCATCACCCCCACCCCTCCAGCGCAACCACTACCACCATCCCTCGCCACAACAACCCATGACCACCCACCTCTGGTCACCACCGAAACTACTCCACCACCTCCGCCGCCGCATTACTGCCACTAACGGCCACCACCACCCCTCCCGGCCCCACATAGCCAGCACCACCTCCCCGCCTCGCCAATGAATGAGCATCTCGTGGTCCAAATGGTCGTAGAAGTCCTCTACTTTGAACAGATTTACCTTGAACGGTGACGCTATGAACGATGCCTTTATCCCCAAATCTGCAACGCCTGTGGATTTACTTCTTCCACGAGCCCCCTCTTGCCAATCGAGCTGGGGGCGATTTGTTTCAAAATCCATAAAGGCTCTCCGACGAGGTGGCCATTCGTAGCGGCTCTAGTTTTGGTCTCTGATGGGGTGGCCATTCGCAGCAGCTCCAGATTTGCTCTCCGGCGGCTCACGGATAATGAAGATGAAGATTTGAGTAAGTTGCGGGTGGAAAAAAGAAAGATGAAGGAAATTAGGGCTTTTGGGGTATGAAGGTAATTTCGTTGCTTTTGTATTTATTTTTTTACAAAGGGATAAATTTGTATTTTAACATAATCCGGTCTCAAACTGTCAGAAAAGGTTATATTTGCACATGCACTAGCTATCTAGGGTTATATTTGCACCTTAAATTATCACAGGGTTATATTTGCACTTATGTGAATTATGTAGGGTTATGTATGCACTTTTCTCTATAATGAATTGTGCCAATATAACCTTCAAGCCACATTCAGTGTTGACTCACCAATTGGGCCGTTGATCAGACCCAAAATGACAAATATTCCGTCGACCAGTTCAACTTAATTATTTTCCCATTTTACCCCTATTGTTGCCATCACCCGCCTCGCACCACCATCACCATCTCCGGACACCACCACCCTCTCTGGCCACCACAACCACTACCACCGCCCACCCTAACCACCACCTCCGCCACCACATCACCACCTTTACTAACCCTGCATAAACACTCTTTGCCATCCAGCTCCACCTCCGGCGATATGCCCCTCTGCCACCCGACCTAGATTCACATCCGTTGATCCGTCTCCCCTTCACCCAAGCTAGGATTTTCGCCGCTCGCCTCATCCCTACTGCTCATGTAAACAGTACCCTGTCTCCCATCATCCCCACGAATGACACCAGAATCCATATATGGGATTACCGTATGGGCACCTAATCGATCGGTTTGCCAAGCACGATGGCCCCGCCTGCGGCATCAACTTTCAAAAGTCACAACCGCTCTTCATCTTCGGAGGTAGGTTCTGATTCGATCATTATTTTGAATTCAGCTTTCAATGCAGATCTGATTTGTAGCTTCTTCCGATTTTACTGCGGACGTGGAGGGTTATTGATTTTAGGGGAGAAACTGTTGTCGTAGAGGTTTATTTCAGTTAGGCTCACATCTTTTCTTGGGTTAAATCCTTCTAAAGAATTGGCGTTGCATAGGATCTGGGAGATTTTAGGGCCTGGGAAGGAGAATTAAGCATAGGATGGAAAGAATGGAGCGGTGGTGAAAGGGGTAAAATCATTTTTCTTTTTTTAGCAGTGGTAAAAATGTCATTTCATTAATATCCAACCAATTCCAGCAGTGACAATTGGAGTCAACGGCTCCCAGAGCTATATTGGCACATGCACATACTCCCTCTGTCCCATTATTTTTTGCTCATTTGCTTTTTCATGGTCTCCAATGATCATATTTGACCGTCAATATCTCTACCTAAGGATAGCAATTCAGCATAAAAAGTTGATATCTAGAAAATAGATGTTAAAATGAATATAACAATATCTCACGTGATATTTTTTATCATATATATATATAAACTTATATTAATGGTCAAAATTATTAAATTTGACTTTGAAAAAGTTAAGTGACCAATAGTTGTGACGGAGGAAGTACATCATAAAATCAGAGTTATTTTGCACTTTCTTATTTTACAGGTATATATTAGCACTTTCAATCTACAGTCGTGGTTAGTTTGGTGCTTTACCCTATTAATTTAATCTTCAATTTCTCGGACAAACGCACCAGATAAAAAAAAAAAAAACTCCGACTTTGATGTGGATTGTTCGAGTCGTTGTCAAACTGGTGTATGGCAGCAGCATAGGGCAGAATGGAATAGTAGTCAAAGCTTTTGTATGGGAGAAGGTTGGTCCAACTGACACGCCCTCGTGCTGTCTCGGCTCTCGTGCTCATCCGGTCATCATAAATTTCCACCATTACCCCATCTCTACAAATTAATTAATACATATTTTTGTTATTTATGACATACTTATTATAAAAGAATATTTTTTTTATTTAGCATTTATTTTTATTAATATACTTTCAATTTTATTAATTTATTTTACTTTTCACTTTCTGTATTCAATTTATTCACTTAAATCCAAACACATAAACATATGGTGTCATAAATAAAAAAATGGAGGGAGTATTTTGAATACAGTTTAGAGTTTTTGTTTTGTTTTTGTTTTTGTTTTTTATAAAATAGTGTGTTACAAATTAATTTCTCCTTCTGTACCAACTCAAACTGCACACTTATTATTTGATACTATTTTAATCAAATTTTAATCGTGTATTTAAATAAATATATAAGCAATAATATTATAGTATGTGATATTGTTGGATTCGTAATAACAAGTAGTTTCTCAAAAGTAATTTTTTATTTCCCGTTATTATACATAATAAACATATTAATAGTTAGATAAAAAATTTAATAAACATAAAAAATTTGTGTAATTTGATTTGAAACTGAGGGAGTACTTAATTTTAGAATGCTCCATGAGTACGTTAGCCACTAACGATCGATCGACTTTAACAATAAATCAATCTAATAAAAATCATTATGAAATATGTGCCTCTTTAATTATTTATTAGCTTAATGAAAGAGATTTTGTCATTATTTATTTGCAATCCTTGTACTCCGGTTAACTCACAGTTCACTTTTTACATCGGTTAACTTACTCCCTTTGTTTCATCTTTGTGATGCACTTGTTTTTTGATTTTTTTTTTTTGAATTTGACACACTGTTATTTCATGGCAAGATTCTTTTAATATCATCCACTCGTTCTATTTTTTACTTTCTAAATTCAATTTTTTCCACTCATTTCGTTCACTAAAATCCAAACACCTAAAACTATGATGTTACATCCAACGAAACGGAGGTAGTACTCCAGAATACAATATTTCCTAATTTGGAGGGGATGAAAAATTGAAAAACTATAATACCCTTCAACTTTGCATTATTAGAGTACCTTTAATCTTTTAATTATTTTCAAAAAACCTATAATACCCTCTCAACACATCATTACCCAAAGTAAGTGAGACAATACTCCCTCCATTGTATTTCATTTCATTCCGTTTAGTTTTTTAATTAATAACATTTTTCTCTCTCGAATCAAATCACCTACAGTTCTACTTATAACATTAACCTGAGCTCTCCCACCAACTCCCACCCCGCCGGAAATTTTATCATCGGATACTCAAGCCATATACATATGGCGGCTCCGCCTTCAGGCGTTAGCCCGCATCGTATGCTGAGATGGTAAACTCCAATTCCACTCACGAGAAATCTCATCTACATCATAAACTGCAGCTATCTCCAACGACTGAGTTCAAGGGAGAAATCGCGGTACTGTTTAATGAGGAAGAACGATATGCTCGCACAACTGTTTCAAAAACATCTCATTGGGAAATTTGCTAGAGGCCGGCCAACTCTGGATTTCATTCGGTTCTAGTTTAAACGAATTGGATTCAAGGGGGAAGCTTCAATCACGGTGCTAGATCACCGCCACGTATTCATTAAGTTTCAACACGACGAAGATACCCAAAGGTGGTGGATCAAAAGGAATTGGAATCTCGCTGGAAACCTGATGAAAGTCTTGAAGTGGACGAAGGACTTTGATGTCAATGAGGAGCCTCTAATCGTGCCGGTCTGGGTAAATATTGAATTCCCCCCTGTCTATTTTTTGCACCCAGAATCCATTCCCTATATAGCAAACAGGTTGGGCAATTTGATTTTTGCAGATCCACCGACCCAAAACCTAACTCGCCCCTCAACCATTAGGCTTTGCATTGAGATGGATCTTACTAAGGTCTTCCCAAAGAGAATTAGATTAGGTTCTAGTTTAGATAGCAGGTGGTACAATATCACTTATGAAGATTATCCAACCTACTGCTCAAGGTGCTCCAAAATAGGGCACTCCAAACTGGAGTGCAAAACCGGAAAATCGACCCAACCTCTGGTACCCGAGGGTCAAATTCATCCAGTTAGGCCAAGAGATAGCCAACCCTCTACCTCTAAACCTTCACTGGCTCAAACCTGGAATCCAATAAACAAGGAGGCCAACCTGCCAGATAAAAAGAATGACTCTGATGAGGAAATAGAAGTATATGAGGATGCTGAAAACCTGTTCAAAAATGAACAACCGCAGATTGAGGACATAGTCATCAGTTCACCAAAAAGGGCCCATGATAGTGCTCAGCCAAGAAACTCCTTCACTTTGGGCAAGGCTAGATCAAAATCACCTGTTTGGAGAATAAAGTCTCATCACTCTGATAATAAGCACATCGAGGGTTCTAAGTCGGGCTGGAGATCAGCGGATGACATTGTTAGGAAGCAAACGACAGGTACCCCACACAACCAAGACAGACAGGTCACAGCTGAGGAACTGAGGAGTTTCAGCAATAGGTTCTCCATATTGCTCAAAGGAATAGAGCCCAGTGTGGATGAGCAAGCACATCATCTGGACCTATCCCAGGGGGAGCAAGATCAAAGAAGTAACACAACTGAGGAGTGCATTGGTGCTCCAGATACTAAAGCTGAAAACGAAAAGATCAAAGATGGGCCAGAAGGAGACAATCAAAAGCAGGTCAATATGGTAGAGCTAATTCAAGACTCAGGTACCCCTGAAGCTGATAATAGAAGGTTCTTCAATTCTCCTAACTTAATTATGACTCGTGCAAAAAAGAAAAACTCTGTTTCCCTATGAATTGTAAGCTTTTAACATGGAATATTAGGGGACTAATGAAAGGTATAGTCAGACTCAAAAAACTTGTTCTTATACATAGGCTGGAGATTCTGATAATAATAGAGCCTAAGCAGCCTTCTAATAGAATGGATGACTTCAGAATTCAATTAGGATTTCAGGACATATTTGCTTTAGATGATGGACATATATGGATCCTCTGTAAGAACAATCTAAAGGCTGAAATGATTACCAGACATGAGTGCTTTCTGCACCTGGGCTTCACACATATAGAATTTGGAACTGGATTTCACCTACTTGCTGTCTATGGACCACATACTAGGCTAACTAGGCTGAGTTTGTATACAGATTTAGAGCTGCTAGTATCTAACATAGACTCCCCTTGTATTATGACTGTCAATTTTAATGCAATCCGAAGCATATCGAAATATAGGGGTATGGGAACACCTAGTGCCAACTCTATTAATGATTTTAATTCTTTTCTGACTGCTAATAATCTAAATGAAATACCCACTGTAGGAAATCCCTATACAGGGACTAATGGCAGAAAGGGGTTTAAATAGAGTGGCTGAAAGGTTAGCTAGGACAATGGGAAATAGAGCATGGTTTGATAAATTTATAAACTCATCGGTCCAGACTCTAGGAAGGGGAAATTCTGATCCTAATCCTTTAGTTCTCACTATACTCACTCAAGAGAAAATGTATCCCAAGCCTTTTAGATTTCAGGCTATGTGGTTTAAAAGAGACAATTTCGTTGACTTCATAAGGCAGAATTGAGACCAACCTGAGGAAATTCAAGGTATGGTAGGTCTATCACAGAAATTGGGAAGATTAAAGAAATTCTTAAAAACATGGAATAAAAATCAATTTGGCAATGATTTTGAGAATGTTCTTGATGCTGAAAAAAGTAGTTGTTGATCTGGAAATTAGGGTGGATAATGATTACACTCTAGATAACCTAATCGGGCTAAATGAGGCAAATGCTAAACTGGCAAAAAAAATTGAAAGAGGAGCAGGATTTCTTGAAACAGAAGACAAGAATGAAATGGCTTAAAACTGGTGACCTTAATACTGCTTTCTTCCACAACAGTGTAAAGGACAAGCACTCTGGGCTTCGAATCAATAAGATACAAAAAGAAGATGAAAACTGGCTTCAGGATCAGGATGCTATAGGGGACTATGCAGTTTCTTTTTATCAAAAACTTCTTATGGATGATTGTACTGACCACTCTGGCTATCATATGGATTATCTATTAAAGTTTATACCCAGGGTAATCACTGAATTTGACAACATCCAACTGATGAGACCTGTGGAAATAGAAGAATTGCAGAAAATTATTTTCAGCCTTAGTATGGAAAGTGCACTGGGTCCAGATGGTTTCAATGGTCTATTCTATAGAAAATGCTGGCCTTTTATTAAACATAATCTTCTTCAGGCTGTTAATGAGTTTATGTGCGGGGTAAAGGTTCCGAAATCAATTGGAAGTACATTAATAACCTTGATCCTTAAAACAGAAACCCCAGGGAATCTAAATGAATATAGGCCAATCAGTTTGACAAACTTCTCAAATAAAATCTTCTCTAAGATTACAGCGGATAGAATTAGGCCTTTGCTTCCTAAATGTGTTTCCCAAGAATAGTCAGCTTTCATTCAAAATAGGGAAATATCAGATAATATCTTAGTCATGCAAGAGATGGTTAGATTGCTTGATTCCAAAACTGAATCCATGAACATGATAGCTAAAATAGATATGTCCAAGACTTTTGATCGAGTCTCTTGGTCTATGCTTAATTCTCTGCTGCTTCAATTTGGTTTTCATGGTCATATTGCTGCACTCATCCTTGGTAATATAAACAGCTCATGGTTCTCGGTCCTTGTAAATGGCACTCCTTATGGGTTTTTTAAACCTACTAGAGGTCTTAAGCAAGGAGAACCTC
>JAULKJ010286348.1:0-12690 GCA_032355405.1 Rubia balearica | reverse complement strand
ATCATACTTAATGACACCCCCTCTATACAAGTACATCAACACCTTCATCATACAACTGCAACGTAGCGGGATACAACAATTAAATAAGTTCGTAATAAAAGATTACCATTTAACAGCAACGGTTACCATTCAATGTTTCGGAGTGACAGCATCAAATTAAAATAAATTTTACACATTTTCATCATCAGAAACAGTACAAACTCATTCACAGGACATCGCTGCATTACATGAAAACATATTTCACTACAAGATCGGCAATTAATTATCTAGTATGACTAAATCAAGGATCCTCCAAATATGACATACCTCCAACAAAGCAGATGTGTACCTCCAAAGAGCAGAAAGAATTCCTCGATCTCACTCCACCAATGTTTCCCTGCAGCAGTGCAAATTCAAAAATGAATACGTTGAAAATAATATCCCGAGGCCACACACACATTTACATTCAACACACACATTTACACTCAACACACACATTTGCATTCAACAACATCAATTCATTGATTTTCATAACGACTTCTAAACCACCCACATCATTTCGGAAAAGACAATACTTATGCCGTGAAAATATTAATTACAAAATACTTCCAAACAAATTTTTTGCACCCATTAATTCATAACAAAAAAATATTTACTCACACCATCCTGCTTATTTCCACTAAAAACGTTCTCGTTCTTCCACAAAAAAAAGTCCAATAAAGGATACAAAACGTGTACATTGTATTTCAGAAATCTCTCATCATATATTTTCTTTCTTCTAACAATTTATGGCTACAAAAAATCACCATTTAACACTGCAAAAATGTGAAATTTACAATCCATCTCAATCAATAACTAGAACGTGTTCCACACTTTGTTGGACCAAAAAAATTCTCAGACACTAAAACCATTGCACATCAGAAAGACTACCGAAAACAACCAAACACAGGGCAAGCGTGAAGTCACGCGCGGCTGGAACAGGTGGCGCGTGCAGCTTCGCGCGGCTGGTACGGATGGCGCGTGAAGTACACCGGCGTCCTCCTCAACGGCGCGTGCAGTAATCCCGCGTCCTCCTCAACGGCCCGGGCACCTACAGTGAGCAAAAAACCCAAGAAATCGATCAAACGAAAGTAGAAAACCAAACAACACACTCTAAGTAACCAAGAAACAACGCCGGCACACAAACTATCCCTGACTTTCTCTCCGGCGAAATACGGGCAGCCAAATTCAGGCGCCTAAGGGACGAAGAACCGCTGGACCTGGCGGGATCTGGTTGAGCTCACGGCCAGACAGGACCAACGTAGCGACGGGACCAGATGACCGACGGGAAATGCAAGACGGATGGAGGAAATATGGGAAAAGAATGAAGGCAGAGTTATGAGGCTGAATGGAGGAAATCACGGAAAAGAAATGGAGGAAATGAGGGAAGAGAAATGAGGGATGGTTCTTATGTAGGGTAGTGAAGACGCAATAATGCATCAAAATTTTGCCTCGGGTCAACACAAGGCAGGAGTTGCGGATTTTGACAGAGTGCGCATTTCAGAAATGTGGCTCTTGCATGGTCAAATGATTTTAGTCCCGGTCAATGAAGTTGAGGTAGAGGATAATGCGTCCTCCCCATTTACGTCCAACCAATGACACTGTAGCGCCAATCATGGGAATTTCTCGATTGCGTAGCTTCACAAACAAAGTCCCCTGCGACTAATAGTAACAAAGAAATGGCATACACTAACCTGTTAGATGCCATTGATTTGTTCGTATGATAAAAGGTCTAATTTGAAGGGAGATTCGTTGGGTAGATTTATGGAGATCGATGGTAAAAACTGGAAGTGAAGTCCCTTTTATGTATAGATGGCATTAGCAATACCTCGTGAACACGTACGTTTTTACTGACCCCTGTGGATCGTTCTTCTACACAGATTTCAGAAATTAATTCGAGAGTAAACGCGTTTAAAAGATTGATTAATTCTGCTTAAAAACTAATCAGCAGTAAAGAAGAATGCACGAAAGCTAGTTCAAATTCTTTGCTGAGGGAGTTTTTTTTTATCCGTCCATAATTGTCAAATTATTATAAATTAATTAATCTCGTGAGATTAAAAAATTCATAAACTTCTCAAGGTCAACAAAGCTCTTTCTGATTAACTAGAGAAGTGTAATATATACAGGGATATCTCTTCAGATTCATTTTATTACAATACTTTGAATACTGTAAACTGCTCGTACGTATATACGAAGGGACGAAGAGGTGGGTTGTCTTGTCTTCATTAGTTGGTTTAGTAAATAGCACGCTTGTGGATGATGACTTGGTTTTTCGCTGTAAAAGAATGCAATTTGGGAATTTTATTTCTAAGCATTCATTGCTAGAGAAAAATTTATATGTTAGGAATTTTGTATATTAAAGTGATGGTCCAATCACATGTTGTCATGTGTCTAAAAATTCAACCACTACTTGATATTTAGTTATTTTTATAAAAAAAAATGAAAAATTAACACATGTCAATATGTAATTGAGCCAACATCTTAACATATAAAATTCCCTAACATATAAAATTTTCTGTTCATTGTCATATTATTTAATATTACCTAATTGGCATATTTTTCCTTCTCTTAACTTGTACTACAAGTACTAGTGCGTATAAATGGAGGACTGGTTCAATTCCAATGAAACTGTGCGCTTGTGAATTTTCACAACAGCTCGTTAGTAACACTCGATTTTTGTAAAAAAAAAAACTAAAAATTATTATTTACTTCGATTAAAAAAATCAGGTTACAAATTAAGGGCCCTTTTTCCTTCGGGTTATAAAAAATCAAGGTAAAAAGTCTTAATTAATGACTGACATTGTACGCCCTTCTCGCTTACATACGTTGGATTTTTTTGTGACCAACGTCGTATGTCCCTCTCACGGACATGAATGACCGACGTCGCACGCCCTTCTCACTTACCGACATCGATTGTTTTTTGTGATTGGTGTCGCACGTCCCTCTCACTGGCATGAATGACCGACGTCGCACGCCTTTCTCGCTTACCGACGTCGGTTGTTTTTTGTGACCGACACCGCACGTCTCTCTCACTGACATGAATGTCCGACGTCGCACGCCCTTCTTGCTTACCGATACCAATTATTTTTCTGTGACTAACGTCATCGCACACCCTTCTCGTTAACCGACGTAGGTTATTTTTTGTGACCGACACCACACACCCTTCTCGCTTTCCGACGATGGTTGTCTTTTGTGACCTTCATTTCACGCCCTTCTCGCTAACTGACGTCGGTTGTTTTTTGTGACCGGCATCAAACGTCCCTCTCACTGACATGAATAACCGAAGTTACATGACCTTCTTGCTACCGACGTCGGTTATTTTTTGTGGCCGACATCGCACGTCCCTCTCACTAAATTGAATGACCGGCATTGCACGCCCTTCTCGCTAACCAACATCGATTATTTTTTGTGACCGACGTCACAAGTCCCTCTCGGACATGAATGACCGACGTCGCACGTCTTTCTCGGTTACCAACGTCGGTTGTTTTTTGTGACCGACACCGCACGTCCCTCTCATAGACATGGGCCATAATCCTACTTATGCCCGTTTCATAAAATAGTAATAGTTTAGGCCTTCCACATCTTTAAATAATATATATGAAATATCAAAATAATATTCAATACTCTAAATGGAATGCCAAACTTATACATTCGCTAATTTACATTCACCTTTGTAATTTATTATTAATATTATTATTTTATTCATGAAAGTGTCTTCTCTAGTCGCGCCTTTGATTGTCGCCAATTAAAGGCAGTTCCGAAAAATGTCTTAAAAACAACCATTAAAACGGTTATTAACCGCCTTTGAAAGGCTAGTGGAACCGCCTTTAATAGGTTCCAAACTCGGAACAAAGGCGATCTCCATCGGCTCTGGGGGACGTTCGGTCTTGCGCTGTAAACTTGTGATGTCTAATTTTCATTTTGAGAATATCACTTCCGAGCTTGGAAATGAATTATGCTCACACAACTTAGAAGAGCCGAATTTGCTTACGAGTTCGAAAGCCTATTCAGCTCTAATAGTAAAAATACTATTTTTATTCATATTCCCGGATCAAAATAGCCCTCAATCCACAGCTACAATTGTCACAAAGGACACCTAAATGTTCTACATGCTAAAAAATCTATAGAAAATGCTTACTAAGCAATATTCTATAGATAGAAATAGAAATGAATACAATTCTATTCCGAACTATCGCATCCCACTTAGAAATCAATACAATTCTATTATGAACTATCACATCACACTAATATATACCAACGAGATTTATTTATGTGTTTCTATACGTTACAAATTTTATATATGTTGGTTTAAATCAGTACAAAAAACAAGCGTAAACATGTGAGTCTAGTTATTACATAATGTTGTATGCAATAGAGTGCATAGAAGGCGTGAAGTTGGATTTACTTGAAATTGACAAGGTATTACCTTATACTAAACATTAATATATCACAATGGAAATGAACTAAATATTCGCTAGTATCTTGTAACTCACAGGTTCTCCTGAAAGCAATGAGGCCCTATTCAAAAGAAAACATCAACAATGCAAGGAATGGTTTGGCCAGGCAGCTCATTCTCAACCGCTTCGCAACTCTTGGGAACCTCAATTTATACCTTGATTTCGACCACTTCAAATTTGTTTCCATCACCCTCACTAGTGGCCTTCATGGCAGACTTCAAAATCTTGACAATGCTTCTGATGGTTGGAAGTGTAAGGGATCCACCAATACACTTGTTTCTTTAACTGAACAATCAAGACCAATCGCCAATGCTCTCTAAACACAAAAATGAGATTAATGTTCATGACGTAGCATAAATGGACTTTGTGATCATAATTAGGATTGTAACTATAACCTTTTAATGTAGGGCGCAATGAATAATTTCTTATCATTCCTCCTGAGATTTTTACGAATGTAGTTGATTCTCTCTTGATTTGTACAACCAATTTCTTGAGTAATCACCAGGGACATGTATCCAAACCATCCCTTCTTTTGATTATACATAAAATACACGTACCTTGAAATTGAGAATTTTTTCACATTAGTTTCAAACAATTTAAAAGTAATAAATAGTAAACACAAACTAAATATGTATATGTGTGTATATATACACTTAACTTACAAGATGTATATGGACATTAGCATCTGATTAACTTGTTCACATTTCCATAAGTCCTCGAAATCACTCCATAGCACGATGATATCTTGTTTCCCACCAAATTTGCAATCGTTTCCCAAAATGGAGTAAGTTGAGTTCCATTCATGTGGTCGAAGCCATTTGTATAGCACTCGTACGAAGTATGGTGAGTCTTTCGGGACTTGTGCTCTTGGAACAAGTTGTCTATTCTTGTTCGGTGTTGTTTGGACCATTTTGGGTGTTTTGTGGACCAGTTTTGGTGTAGTTTGGACAGCTTTAGGTGGTGTTGTCGTGGACTTTCAAATGTCGATCCTTTATAGGATAGGAATAAATTAGTCGACATGGCCACAAAAGAAACATCCCACGCGTGGGACCAATATTTTTGTATTCACCGTCCGAAAATGGCAACGGTGCACTCTTCACCAACGCCTTCTCCAGAAAAACTCTAGACAAACCTTCTGCGATTGGAACGATGTGATGATGTCTAATTAATTCATGCAAAACTCTATCGGCCACGTGGCGTGGTCTACCATCTATCTCTTAATCAATGTATAATTCACACATATGTAAACCCTACATCGCAGCAATTACATTTGTCAACCACGACACAAAATAGGTATGGAATATTTAATAGATATAAATGTGTACCTTTTTATCAGTTGTTAGTATGGCCTTGCCGAGGTTTTCGGCCTCGTCATTAGGAGTTTGAATGATTGCCTGACGATTTACCTCTTGATCTTTGGGGGAATGGTGTGATCCTCTTGATGGCAGTGGGCATCAAATCATCTAAGTTTTTCGGAATAGCGAGGCTCGTGTGTTGGATCAACATCTGAATGAGAATGTCTTGTTGCTCAATTTGTTTCTCTTGCTAAAGGGCATGCTTTTGCAATGTGTGAAGTGTGCGACCATAGTACTGAGTGATCTCGAACGCCTCTTGTTGGGTCATGAACGCTCACACTCCCCTAACACGACCCGGCTGGTTAGATTTTCTCGTAGCCTCAATAAGGATGTCGCGCTTGAATATGGGTATGAATCTCCCCCTCCAATTCATCATTATTTAATTTTTCCTAAGCATCAAATTGAAGGAATTGGTTAGCACATGTGAATGGGAAAATAAGTCAGTGTTCATATTTGAAAGGAATTGAAGGACTGCAACTTGTTCCACAATTTCTTTTTTGTCCTCCTTATCTACATACCCTCCTTGTTTTATCGGTCTTCGAAGAATAAATCACACCTATCGATGTCATCCACATACATTGGTTGTACAGTGGCCCTTGCCTCTTCTTCGGTCATACCGGTTTCGATTGCAATTTGAACATCTCTTTCAAGATGTTCTTCCACTAATTTCATTTCCGCTAATCCATAACACTCCCCTCCCCGGCTTAATCGATGTGGGACTAGATTCAAACTTGCTATGCATTGTTTTTCTTTCCACGTACCCTACGTTAGACACAGGTCAACACCCAAGAAACCTTAAAATAGTTTGTAAATTTGAATTTACTTTACTAATATTAGAATCATTCTCCAATGCCCTTCTCTTGTGGATGTCCCAACTCTCCGGTTGAATGTGAGTGTACGTTATCCTCGGTCCATCACCTTTTTCAGAAGAAAAAATGTAGTCCCTGGAAAAAGTGTATTTGTGTTCTCGCCAATTCTTGTACATCATAGTCATTGTCTACTTTCTTAGATATTCCATATCCGAGAAATCAATTTCGAACGGTCTCTATGAGGATTTAGAACAATGGTAGTTAGAATAAGGGGGAAGTTAGTATGTACAGTAAGAGAAGTGGAAATTAGGTGGCAAAGAGTGCAAGGGCCATTAAAGATACCTTGTACTCCATCCATAGGGTCTCCTTGTAGTCTTTCGGCACCTCATGCCAACTATCAAATTTTATGTCCACCCTTGTTCTTTCTATCTTCGCAACCCAACTAAACCACTTAGCCGACTTGTTGAAAACCAATTTAGTTAACTCTTTCCTAGCCATCCTACATTCTAGTGTTTTACAATGAGTTTTGGCTATTTCCCTCTCGTCGGAAACATAATCGTCATCGCCATTAAATCTCAACGCCGCGGGTTGAGTATTTTGTGAACGAGACGCATCATCACGAGTCCTTTTCTTAGACATTATTAAACCTACATTCACAAATTCCCCAACAATTTATGAAACTAACTTCATAAGACATAGTTAGTGAAGGAAATTGTGGACACAGTGTCCTTTAATTTTTCACTAAGTCAACAAACAACCACCACCAGATTAACCACATAATATCATAACTCCAGATACTACCTAGATCACATTCTGCAGGTATTCACTTAACATAATTAGCCCTTGAAAAAAAACTCAACCTCTCAAGAAACTATTTATTTTTCAAGAAATCTAGGGTTTATGATCACCAACCTTTACATCAAGCAAGAGAGAGCTTCATTTTGATCAAAGATTTCCATCCTACAAGTAGAATAGTAAATGATATTCTTTCGCCATCAAAATTGAGAAAGAGAAGTGAAAATTTACCTAGATGAAGAGGATAGTAGGTGTATTAATCATGAACACATACCTTTGAACATGAAGAGAAATTGAGATTTGAAGATGGAAGAAATGGAGTATGAGGATGGAGACATTTTGGTGTGGAAGAAATGGTGGGTAAATTTCGCATTTTTATTAGGGTATTTAATACCCTTTCCAAAACCTCCTTTAATGCACTTCTTTTTCCCGTCTGACAAAGCTTCCAAACTCGAAAAAACATCGGCACTTCATATAAGAAGGGACGAACAAGTTCCGAACTCGGAACCAGTTTTAGTATAAAATAAAATCTCCATATATCAAACCATTCTGAACTCGGAAGATTTTTTATGGTTTTTTATACATATGCAAATCCACACGAAATTTAATTTAAACGTGTAAGAAATTGGAAAAAAATCATATATCAAACCATTTCGGTATAAAGAAATTATTCTTTTTTGTTAAGTTTAATAATTGTTGAAATTACTCCTTTAAATCCCAATAAATACTATCTTGTAATTTTGTTTTCAATCGATGTTTCTTTTTATCCTTTATTTTGTGTTCCTTAATAAACAATTTAAAAAGAACAATCCAATCTCATCACTAGACAATTTTGGTTCTCTTTTGTCGTAATCTCTTTTCATCAATTGTTCTATTCCTAACTATGAGTAATCCGTGAATTTTGTTTTTTTGGAGGTAAAATTAGGCCCGTCAAATGGGTTAATTGGATAAACCCTTTATCCAAACCCAATTAACCCATTATCAAATGGTCATTATCCAATTAATCCATTTATTAATGGATCTTAATGAGTGGGATCATAATGGGTTTGGTCATTAAATGGATAACCCGTGGATAACATATGAGATAACTCATATGACCGAATGAGTTAAAATATATTATCCAATAAGTCAATATCCAATAGATCATAATGTATTTAGCCCAATAAGTAATCATTCAACCTGTCCTTCCTCTATTTTTCTTCTTTGCCTTGAGTTAGTCAATTTTGGTTTCAACCTTGAGTTACAGCTATGAGTTAGGGTTAGTCATATTTAGAACTTTTAGTTTGGGTAATTGACCAGTGTTTCAGGGCCGAGTTGTCGAGTCAGGTCGATATTGAAAAAATCAGTGGTTTCAGCTCTACTCATTTAAAATATTTCAAGTTCGACTTCGTTCAAACCTCTTAATCTTAGTCGAGAGGCTAATTTGGCTTGAGTTCGTGTTCGAGTTCGATCAATTCTGTAAAGTCTTTACTCGAACTCATGTTTGAGCTCAACTCGTTTCATGATTAAATATTTTTTAATTTTTTTACATACATAATAATATATTCTATTTAATAAAAATATGTCATATATATAAAAATTATGTTAGCACGATAATCCCGACAAAGTTAACGAATAGTATTAGGTGATCTCAGTTTCGAATACTATTCGATCTCGGCTGGAGTTCAGTTGAGTTAAATTCGAGCTCGGGTGGTTTAAAATATCTTAAACTCAAGCCAAATTCGAAAACTCTTAATTCGAGTTCGTCTGTTTTAAAATATCTTAATTTCGATCTGCTCGATTTCAATCAAGCTTGTAAAATTTTGGGTTGAGCTCGAGTTTGAATGAAATTAATTTGGTTTGAACTCGAATAGATTAGGGATGTAAATGAGTCGAGACAAACTCGAAGAACCCTCAATGCAAGCTCAAGTTCGACTTGAGTTCGATCGAGCTGGTAAATTTTTGGCTCAAACTTGAATTTGAATGAAATTAATTTTTCTTGATTTCTAACTCGAACCATAATTAAATATATTTTTTATTTTTTAGGTACATGATAAAATATTATAAATAAAAAATATATTAAATATATATTATATTTTCTCGACGATCTTTACTAAAAATGTTAGTGAGCTCGAACTTGAATACTATAAAATCTTGGATCGAGCTCAGTTGAATCAAATTTGAGTCGAGTTTTGACCGAATTGTTCGCTAGTTTTTCACGAATAGTTTGGGTCGTTTACACCGCTACCCATGATTTACAGCTCGGTTCGTTTACAACCCTACAAAATGACTTTTATCCAACGGGTCATTTAGTTTTGACCCAACAGATCACTTTATTTTGACCAACGGGTCATTTATCAGTTTATCCAATTTACTGAAATTTTAATCCAACTTGTAAAAAAAATTGTTGTAATATTATAAGAAAATTATCCATGAGTCACCCATTACCCAACTCAATCCAACCAAACCCAAAATTATCCAATAGGTAACTTGTTATCCAACCCAATTCAAATCAACAATTACAACCCATTTATATTATTAATCCAATGAGTCATTATCCAATAAATCTTATATGGATAACGGTTATTCATCGGGTGACCCGATCTGTTTGACGGCCCTACTCAAAACCTCCATCCCAATCGATTCCTGCTAGCGGCGTCGCTCTATTCCCATGGCGAAGGGAAGTCGCCGGAAATCACCGGCGCTGTGTCTGCACACATGTGATGTTGTCTTTAATTATTTACTTGTCAATTTTCACTATTGATCGATGTGTGATTTGGTACTTGTTAGAGCAATCACTTTCAAGTCTGTTGACGTTTTAGGTGGATTTAATGCAACTTTTGTATGTGTTCATCTAATTGTATCTGTATGTGTTCATCTAATTCTAAAAAATATTATACCATTTTGGAGGGAGACAATTAAAGAAAACCAGAGGGCTATATGTGATGTAGAAAGGTTTGATGGATTCAGATTTGAGAGTGGTGGCAGCAGTGGTGCTTTGTCCTGGTCGAAGGCATTTGCTTGGCCGGCGATGAACTCGGCCTGAACGCCGAGGTGGTTTGGGCAGCAACTTCTTGTCTTGTAGTTATTCGATACATCTCAGAAATTTTGGATGCTAAGAGGGATGTTTAACAAAGCGGTGGTGTAGAAAGGTTTGACGGATTCAGATTTGCTTTGCCAGCGAAAGGAATCGATTGTGCTCTGCGGTGAGTTGGCGCAGCGCTGGTTCGCCGGAGTAGAGCTTCGCCGGCAGAAGGAAAGTCGCCAGAAATGCCAGAAACCCAGGCACAGGTAGAAGGGAAGTCGTTGGAAATCACCGGCATTTTCTGGTGACAGTAAGCTGGGCGAGCGGTGATATCAAATCAGTCGAAGCCGTGTAGCAGCACTCAATATTCATTCCAAAATGCCAGCGGCGGGGGCTGATTGCATTTCCTCCAGCGAGACGCCAAGCGCGAAGAGCAAGAGCGGGATGTGATGAATTTGTGATAATCAAGAATAAAAAATCAAAGCAAATCTGTATATGAATATGGTATTGAAGGAACAAGAAGAAAAAGGGTAAGCTCCGCTCCTTTGAATGAGCCAAAAATATGCATTAATCAAAAAGTTCTTTTGGTACAGAGTATATATCAGTATTCCTTATCACTACTTTTCACTCCACGTGATGTTGTCCTTCCTTCTACTTAACCAAAGCCCAAAAAACATAGACAATGGCCCAAAGACATAAATGACACCGTTCCACTAAAATAAAGGAAATAACAAGTAGCAGAAAAGTGAAATAAACAAAATGAGCAGCATCATATTTTCTTCATGGTTCATTGGAGCCTTTGTCATATTATAGTCCAAGAGTAATATTGGCTCTGTTTGGCAGAACTTTTTTGCGCCGTGCTTATAAGCAAATCACTTTTTGTTGTTTGGTAAATTGCAAAAAATCGTTTAAAAAAAACTGAAGCTATGTTTGGGGAGAAAGTAGAAACTGGTCTCCCCCTATTTTCAAAATAAGTCAGTTTTACTTATAAATACAATTCTTTCAAATAGAGCCAACTATAGTCCAAGTTCGAGTCAACTCCTGCCAGGAAGCTACTTGCCACACCAACGCCGATCGGAACACCAATGCATAGCATACCGGAAGAAAATAGAGGCCAGCAGTTTGATGATTAAATGGAGTCCAGGCATTTTATGTAAATGGTTTTCTGTGTTAGGGAGTTTATTGCTTGAAAAATATATGCCGATGCACACAAAGTAGATGGTTTATATCCATCATAATATTAACACTGCAAGCAATAGTAAATAATCGGGATGGTTTCAGTAGATTGAAATAGTGGCTGTTATCTTGTTATCTTGATTTTTTTAATACTAATTGAAGAGTTGATACTAAAAGTGCGTTTCTAATTTGACAGAAGCTCGTCTCAGTGGTTTTGTGAAAACTAAGATTAAACAGTCACTTGTACTTCTCATTGAAAAATTTACGGGATAAATGCTCTGAGATACATTATATAGAGGTACAAAAACCTATACAGAAAAGAAAAAAGAATCTAATCTAATTACAATTACAAGTAATATTCACACAATAATGTTATTCCTTAATACTCCTCCTCAAATTGGAGCATGGGAATAAAAAATGTCCAACTTGCCAAACAAAGAATGAAACTGATTCCGTCCGAGAGATTTGGTAAACAAATCTGCAGGTTGATCAGTCGTGCGAATATGATGAGTAAAATGAGTACCAGACTGTACAAGATCATGGACAAAATGACAATCAACCTCTATATGTTTGGTACGTTCATGGAACACCGGATTAGTCGCAATGTGTAGACCAGATTGACTGTCACAAAACATTTGCATAGGAGCAGTATGCACAACACCTAAGTCACGGAGCAAAGACTTAAGCCACAACAACTCACAACAGGCAGCTTCCATAGCACGACACACCGCTTCCGCAGAAGAACAAGAAAATGTAGGTTGCTTATTGGTCTTCCTTGAAACCAGAGAATCACCAATCGTCACAAAGTACCCATATAATGAGCGAAGCATGATGGGACAGGCAGCCCAATCGAAATCACAATAAGCAGTCAACTGTAATAAACTACGTGAAGAGAGAACTAAACCTTGATCGGGATGACTCTTTAAGTAGTGAAGAACACATATCGCAGCTTGCCAGTGAGTAATACAAGGAGACTTCATAAACTGAGCAAGTGTATGAATAGAATAACTAAGCTCAGGACGAGTAATAGTCAGGTAAATGAGGTGACCCACCAGTCTTCGATACTGCTCAGGGTA
>JAULKJ010286339.1:0-12691 GCA_032355405.1 Rubia balearica | reverse complement strand
GGCCCTAAAAGCCGGCATCAACTCTAGGACAACGGCCGGAGCTTTGGACTCTGGCACGCAGGCGAGGTTCATGAGGAACTCGTCCGTAATGATTTCCCACTCCTCAATCGGCTGCGAATCGGTCAAATGAGGGGTCAAATCTTTGCTTTCAGATTGATATAACTGAAATCTGAGTCTATCCATGTTCAGTGGGTGTGAGAATGAGGGATCTGTATATACTAGCATGTTCGAAACGCTTGTGATCCATGACCTAGGGCTACCGCCGGATTAATGGTTACACCGTCGAAGAGGGGAGGCAAAATACTAGGGTTTTGGGTGAGATATTGAGGAGGGGTTGAGGAGACAATGGTGAATGAGGAGAGATTTCATTGCGACAGAATTAAAGAAAAATATGGAGAATTAAAGAGATAAGGTCTATTGGAACGGTGGTGTGTGGGTAATAATTTATTTTCTTATTTTAGCTTTAGTTGATAAATGCTTGCATTATCTTTAGTTAATGTGATTCAATACTTAGTTTGTGTTTTGTTTTTAAATTTCTATTCTGTAAATTTATTATTTTAGTAAAGATATTGTAAGGAAGTTACATGTCAAAAAATTTCCAAAATAGGAAATTTCCAAACCAAGCAATTTATAGTACGGACTAAAAAAAGTAAGTAATTTATAGCGGGGTGGAGGGAGTATGAATCTAAAGTGATGTATGTTTGGCAAAGTTGGTAACAACTAAATCTGGCTTATTTTGGCTTTTCTTAAAGAATAGGTAGGCTTAATAACTCACTTGTTTTTTACCTTATACACTGCATTTGTTATATATTACATACTAAATTTTGAAATTTCGAAAATATTATTTTATATTATATTTTTATATCTTCACATTTTAATACACATTATTACTTTTTTTAAAAAAAAATCATCTCATAGAGATTAAGGGGATTTATAGACACCCTACACCTTAAAAAGAAAAGCCGAATTACAAATATATAGTTTGTTTCTTACCCAGTGTTCCTACTCGAATACCTCCACACCCCATGTTAGTATAAGGTAATCCGAACCGGGGTAAGGGAGTATGTGTTGAAAGAAAATGAAATACTCTTTACAAAGAGAATCTATTGTAAGATTATCAACTTAAACTAATTGTTTAAAAGGATAATCTTATCTATGTACATTATCCAAAAAAATCACATATATTGTGAACTATGTTGTGTTATGGTTTAGCTCAAAATTTTCCAATAAAACTGTATAGTGGACTGTGCTTTTGTGCCAATGTAGGAGAAAGTAATCATCTGTGGCTCATGCAACTTTTGAAATACAATATTTCAAAACTTTTGAAATACAATATTACAATATTTCACAAGTAATACATATTAATATTTATTTTAACTTTTAAAATATAATATTTAAATTTTATCACAAATTACAATATTTAAAGTAAAAGAAATTGTGGACTTTCCATGAGTTTATGGAAAGACCATCGTTCCTGAGACTTTCTCTTTCGTAAAAGTAGGGGAGACCAACTTGTACTTTTCTCAACAAAAAAGAAGAAGAAGTTTTTCCTTCTTGAATAAGCATTTCTTTAGCAATTTACTACACACTAAAAAGGTGATTTGCTTATAAGCAAAGCACTCTGTCAAGAGTGTGTTTGGTAGAAGTTTGTTTATAAATACAAGCTTATTTCAAAAGTTGTAGGATACAAGTTTCTACTTTTGCTTCAAAATATAAATTTTTCTTTCAAAATAAATACTTTTTAAACTGTTTACCAAATATTAAAAATATGCTTAGGTTATAAGTCAAGCACTTATAAACTCCACTAAATATAACTAATTTACTTATAAACTAAACACATTTTTAGTGTTTGGTTAACTTTTAAAAAATCCTATTTTAAATGTACGAGATAATATTTTAGGGAAAATAACAAAAATCCCCCCTATTTTTAAAATAAATCAACATTTTTTTATAAACATGCATCTACCAAACACACCCTAATCTAACATTTGCATCACTTTATCTAAGTGCATCTTGTCTGAATCAAGTCAGCCTAATTCATGATATTTTATAAGTTGATGTATTATTCTCGATTTGGTTATACCAAACGTGTTTTAGTAATATTGTGTATACTTTGTATTGGGATTCCATTTATTTGAATCTATCAATTTGTTTTTGAGAAAAGTACATATATAACCCTACCTTATTCACATAAATGCAAATATAACCCTAGATAGTAAGTGTAAGTTCTAATGTACCCATTCTGACATATTTATGTCGAAATTTAGTGAAAAGACTATCATAACCCTGTGATTTTTTTTAAAAAAACTTTAAAATAATGAAATTACTATTATACCCCCCAACCCATTCCCGACAATTCTCTAATCTCGTTGTTCCTGGTCTTGCTCTAATCTTGCCTTGTCAGCAAAACAATGTTGCCCTTTTTAACACTCCAAAGATGGACTCAGAACGGCGAACCCATCTTCTTCTTATTCAACGTCGATGAAGGCTTAAGAGCAGTGGGAGTATGAAAGGAGCGATGATTGTGGCAGAGAAGGTGAAGGAGGAGGCGGAGATGGTTTTGAAGGCACTAGGGTTCTAGGGCCGGTGGGACTAGGGTTCCGGGAGCTGTGGGACTTTTTCGCTTGGCTAGGGTTAGGGTGGAGGGGGTTTCAGATCGAGCTGGGGTTTAGGTGGCTGGAGGTTCTAAGGGATGGTGTGTTTAAGTGGTGGAGGAGAAGGGAATATCGGTGGTGGTAAGCAGTTCTCAGATTGATGGGTTTACGTGGCAATGCAGTTGTTAGTCAGCGGCGGATGCGGTTCTTGACACGACAGAGGAGACGGTGCTGGTTCAAGCTGGGTGGTCGGGGCTAGGTGGTGGGGTGACTGGTGATGGGACTGGGTGATGGGTTATGGATTTGGTGGTGCAACGATGGAGCCATGAAAGAATGTTGGCGGAGCAGTGGTGATGATGGAGCAACATCGGCAGTGGTAAGGGTATAATTGCCCACACATTGTTTTAACTTTGGGTCAAAGGGCATTTTGGTCATTTTAAATTGAGTAAATACTAGAAATATTAAGTCAACACCGAAAATGGTGTCATAGTTGTACTTTTATCAACTAGTTAGGGTTATTTTTGTAGTTTAAATTATCTAAGGATTATATTTGCACTTACTCAAGTATATAGGGTTATATTTTTATGTATCTCTTTGTGGTTTTTTTCAAAGTGTTCACAGTTTGGACAACACAAATTGTGCTTTGAATTAAGTGGCGCTATATTGTAGAAGATCCCTACTTGGCGTGGTGATATGATGCAAGTTACTATCCCCGATGACGATATTATAATTGTCAATGGTGTAATAGTACATTTTGTTTAGAAACTTTCCAATAGTCATAGAAACTGATTGTAAAAAATGTTTTAATTAGCACTTTATAAATCGAAAAAAAACCTACTGGAAACTATCCTTTTTTATCAAAAATATTGAACAAATTTTGGACACTATAACATGGATCCTAAAGTGTACAAAGAGAGAGGGAAACAAAGGGGCAGATCAAAATCAGGAATGGAATTGGGACAATTTGGATATCAGGATATCCCGATAGATAAAAAAATCATCCCTAACAATAGATTGTTGTATAACTATGTTCCTTCTCATAACAAGACACTTCTGGTGTACTTTACCCTTGCAAGAAAGGTGGATGCAACAAAAGGTATGCAGACACTTGCAAAGGAGGTAGCCTCTTCAATGAAGGAACAATTTGATTAATACCTATTGGTTTCCTGGAATCACATTCCAAAATCAAGAACAAAGAGGGCTCACAAAGATCTTACTAAACCATATAAAAAACATAAGGATATAACTCAACAAGGGAGACAGATATCCCACAGAAGAAACATGATAACCCTTCAGTAAAAACAAGATTCCTCAGTACCAGAAGCCTTTTTTATGGAGTCATGGAACAAGTAACTCTCAATAGATTAATCCATAACGATTTTTATATATGGTTTTTTGGAGGATTCTTATTGCATGTCTATGTAGTGTAGCTTTCAGTGTCTTATTCGATATCTCACCCGAGTCTGGCAAACACTGAGATGGAGGTCGACTACATGAAGTATATCTAAAAGGCATTCTTAGACACCACTCTTATATTATAATACGTAGCACAGTCAGAAAAATTACAATTTGCATTAATCTGATTCAGTTTTTAATGGTCTAGAGAGTCATATAAATTTCGCTCACCCACAAATTTTGGTAGATTTTATGTTCTCTACAATATATTTCTTTGCAATATGTTAAATATTGCTAGAGAAAAGTTAAATTTGATATCAATTCTACTCATTGTATTTATTGTTGGGCATTATTCTCGGCAGATATAAATGATTGATTTTTTAAAAAAATAATCGTCTGTTGAACCCCAAAATGGATTTGTGGGCATGGAAGGAGTAAGTGGTGAGTTTATCATATCTGATGAGCAATTCGAACAACATCATAACCATTTTTGGCATTTCCATTGTACTGAGAAGCTTCGGCATTTTCCTATGTGTCATAGGGTTGGATTTGGGGACTTTGATAATTGGGAGAAGTGTTACATTTTTTGGTTGGATGTCATCCCTACCTTTCGGTATGACTAGTCACTTGGGCCATAAGAGGAACCTGTCATTTGCATTTCCAACTCTCTTGCATTTACCATCTAGAATGGGTACATACACATCGAGCACCAATGGAAAACCTTAAGAAACCCTACCCATGTTCCCTAGAATAGCTTTGAATTCATAGAGACACATTGATTCCTCATAAGAACTGCTGGCTATATGCAATGGTACTCTACCATGCGGTTGAATGACAAACATTTTGCATGGTAATAAAACCTAAAATACGTGGCATCAATATAGAATATAACGAGACTTTCATAAGTTCATGTCATTCGTCACTAACTTTAATGTGTGTATTCAAAATGTCTTGACCGGAAAGAACTTCTCCATTCACCTCAATATTGACTGGGAGTTTATGGACCCACTAGAATGTGGCTCCCAATGGGGTTATGACATACAAATTTCTAGGGAGGCTCAATCATATGTTTCGTGCTAATATGGCAATTAGCATGTGTTGGATCTTCACTTTCTTCCTCATTAATTCTAGATCTAATTCTAACTTTCGTATTGTGTTTATTTTTTTTGTAGTGGGAAAACCATTCATGAGATGTGAAATTCATGTTTTTAGAGCATTTAACATCTCTTTTATGATACTTTTGTTTGTGGTTAATTAGGTTTATAGAGGTTTTGCACGGTAGGGAGTTAAAACCATCTCTTTTGGTTTTCTTGTTTAACTTCCCTATTTTGTGAACCATTTGTAGTCTAATGGGATTTTACCTCTATGTGTGTCTAGATATATTTTTGTGATCTTAAAGTTGTAGATCATTCATGAGAGAAGACCATCTAAAAGAATGGCGACAGATTAAAATACAATTGCGAGATTAGTATAAGAATGAAGGTCATTGAACCGAAGGTAAAGGATTGAGTGTGGAAAAGAAATGAAGGAAAAAAGGAGTAAAATTCATAAATGTTCTTGAGGTACGGACCGTACATATTGGTACAGACCGTGCTATCAGATTTGGCCGAGAAAACCCCCAGAGAACGGACCGTTCAAAACTGCACAGTATTATGCTCAAAATATGCTCAAGAAACACCAGTGTACTAGTTGTGCAAATCCTCAAGGCTTTTACCCCTCAAAAGACTTTTGGATCCATTCTAGTGAATGAACAATGCAAAATTTCATGATCCATGGAGCATGGTCCGTGCAAAAAAACATGTTTAAGTCCTTTCTCTCTCTTCTTATCATTAAAAGAGACCTTTATTCACAAAAGATGTGAGGGAGGTGGATCTAGACTTAGAAATCATAATTTATGTCTTGGGAACATTCATTAGCATCCATTAACTCTTAGATTTGTGACACTTTAAGATTCATGTCTATTTTATTTGCTACAAATATCATGCTTAACTTGTCCTTATGCTTTTTGTTATGATTTTGTGATTAATGAGATTGGGATTTACACCTACTTTAATTCTTTCCATGATTTAGTGCTAGAATAGGGAATGAACCGGGGAGTATTACTATTATATGATTATTGAGATGTGGGGTGTTAACCATGAGGTCGTTGAAGACACTTGTGTCGGGGTTAGTAGTAGTAGTAGTCTCGTGTTGGGTTATTTTGCAAACGATACTTGGGTTACTTGGAGAATGGTTTGGGAGATGTTTGGACTCGGTTGGTGTCGTAGGATAATGCTTGAATGTCATATCTTTAGTTTGTAACGACTAGGCAAGGAATGCCCCTAGAGTTATCATGAGGTACTAATGTCCTACGTGGCACAAAATGGGGTTTGGATTGGTATTCATGGTGTAGGTCCCGATGATCCATGCTATTATCAGGTTTAATTTACTGCATGCATTCATGAATTTATTAATTCCTGTAGTGAGAGCTAGAGGTGGTAGTGAAACGCACCTCTAGTTATATGTGGAGGAGGTGAGATGTTAAGAGGGAAACCGATATGGTGTGATAGACCAAAGGTGTTCCCGAGGAATTAAGATCTCTGCATTGTGTGATATAGAAAATTGGTAGAAATATATGAATAGAAGTTTAGGATCAACTCTCGTAGTTAATTCCTCAATGACCGTTTGTAATTATTTTTATCTAGTAATATTAGTTTATGCTTGCTATTAGTATTTTCATCTTTTAAATAAAACCCCCCCCCCCCCTCCCCTAACATTTTTTTACTCCTAACGCATTTTAGTTGTAATGCCCATTCGTGAACATTGTGGAGTTATCCTTTATACACGTAGGTCTCTCTGGATGACACCCTAATTTACCACTATCTACATTTTAGTAGTTAGAAGCAAGTAAGGGAGAAACATATAAATATTATCTTTGATTGCGGAGCTACTGGTATTCTAATGGCGCCCGCATGGTCCTTTCAACCTCACATTCTTAAGTACATTCCGTTGAGACATGTAGGCACCATATCCCCTCACCCTACCTGAAATGTCATCGACACTGGTGTATTGCACAATACATTATGTTTTTGTGATTGAACTCATGCTTATGTTTTTGCTTAATTTCTTCCAACAAAATATTTATCGGATTTTGGATACCAAAAGACAATGTATGTGTATTGCATAACCAAACGCTTTTAGTTCCAAAACTTGTAGCAAACCTCTATGTTTCATTATTTCCATAGTCTTAATTGCTCTTCTCATGCCCTTCATGAATATCTCGTGTCTCTCTATTTGGGTCTGATGGGATGAGCTTGATGCCTTGCCTTCTCCATTGCACCACCTTTTATTATCCTTGAACATGTTTCTCAAGTAATTTAGCAATAATTATTTTGGTAGAATATTAATGTACGCCAACCAAGGGTACTCATCTTTATTGTCCCTGGAGATAGAATCTTTTGCTAAATTATTCAAATGGTCATGATTGCATTTTTTCATCAAATGCTATCTTCTTCACTTAGTCCAAGTTAGGTGCATCTAATTTTGAAGGGTCTCTATCAACCAATTACCAATTTCATTTTATATATAATAAAAATTTGTATATACAGTTAAATACAAGGAAGATAGAAGCACTTAACAAGTTTCCTTGTGTTCCATCCAAAATGTATTCTTATAGTCTTCTAAAACCTCATGCCAACTCTCGTACTTTATATCTACACATGTTCTAGGGACCTTGTCCATCCAACTTGACCATTGGCACCACTCCTCCAAATATTTCTTCCCAAATTTATCAAAGGTCATGTATGTGCAAGAGTCGGCATTGAGTTTGAACAACCCTTCCACATAGGATAAATTCCACTTGCGAACTTTAAGGTCTATCTCCCTCATCATTTGACGCATTATTGTTATTTTTAGAAACTTTCTTTGGTTTTTCCTTGAAGGCATGTCTCCTATAAACAACGAGGACATTAAATGTAAATAAGCCCAAAACACACTATTGTAACACACTTTTACCATGAAATATAGTTGCCAAGACATCAAAACCCTAACCCCCATGTATAACACTCCATTGTAACAAGATCTACGCAATATGGTTTGGGAGATGTTCACTTTTCTTTTGGTTACGATTCTTTTCTCAATATTTCTCATACTTTCTCTTCCTGAATTTATGATTCTTTTGCTTTATCAGATATCTTGGTTATTTCTCATATTACCAAGAACTTACTGTCTATTAGCAAACTAACCTAAGATTTGAATATTATTGTCAAGGTTACCAAGGAGCTCCTGGGCCGAGGACATGGTGATAGGGGTCTCTACGTTGTAGATTATGGTGTGCTTTAGTTTCTTTTGATCAATCAAATAACGAGGCTTTATTCGAGCTATAGCATAGTCATTTAAGGAATGTCCCTCTTTATATTATTTATTCTTTAATAGGACTGGTATTTTATTTGTTACTAGTTTGCTGCCTAAGCCACAATTGTGTCATTCTTGTGAGATAGCTAAAGGCAAGTGTCTTTCTTTTAGTGATGATATAAATTCCCACCACGCATACTTGATTTATTTCATTTTGACCTTCAAAGACCCTCTCATGTTGTCTCTCGTGCTGGATTTTCTTATTATGTTGTTTTTGTTGATGATTATTCTCGGTTTACATGGTTATATCCTTTGCGTCGCAAGTTTGATTTTGTTTAGGCTTGCCTTCATTTTGAGGCTCTAGCTTTTTACCTCGATAAAGGTTTTCCAAAGTGGTGGTGGTCCAGAGTTTGTCAAAACTCAATCTCATTTTGCTTCAAGGGCATTTATCGTCAGATTTCATGTCAATACACTCTAGAGAAAAATGGTCGTGCTGAGCGAAAGTATCGTCACATCAAAGAAATAGGTCTTTCTATGTTATTTCATTTGGGCCTAGATCATTCTTTCTGGTGCGATGCATTTTCAACTGTGGCTTACATTATCAATCGGTTGCCTACACCAATTTTATCTGATCACTCTCCCATCTCTGCTCTTTTTATCACTACTCCTGATTACTCCAACTTTCATCCTTTTGGTTGTCGGGTGTTTCTGTATTTGCGTCCTTATCTCCTCATAAGTTGGCAGCTCAGAGTTCTCCATGTATATTTTTCGGATATAGTTCTCAGTACAAGGATTATCGGTGTCTTAATTCTACTACGAGAAAGGAATATATCACTCGACATGCTCCGGCTTCTTGCCTGGGTTCAATAGCTTCCCCTACTTCGCTTGATGTTTCAATGTTCATGGAGTATTTGTCTGTACCATCAGAAGTCTTCGAGCTGTCTTCATCAGCCTTACAACAACAGTCTTTGATGATGTTAACTTTTTGCATTTTTTTGAATTATTTTTAAATATTCTATTCCATGTATAATTGTAACTTGTAACTTTGTACTCACATATAAATATGAAAACACACAGCCCTAACAATAGTGGGTTTTACATTCTTTCATGGTTAATCTAAGTGCATTGGTCTATATATATATATAATATCTAAGTAACTAGAAAATCCATGGATGATAAGCTCTTCGGTTTTTAGGATACCATTTTCCAAATCTTTGGTTTTTAGGATACCATTTGCCGATTCCTTTTGGTTCAAAATATTATTGAGTAATCTTGTTGTATGGATAAGTCGTTGAAATACATGAAGAAAAAGTCTGGAACGTGTGCATGTCATTACATGGTTTTAGCTTTGATTAGTTGGTTTATTTAGTTGATGTTAGAAAGATTAGTTTGATGAATTGGTAATGGTTCTGTTCCTATAATTATAGAGAGTAGGCTTAGTGATATTTAGTTTTAGGGCACATTGTTTTTCTACATTAAGTTGTTGTTTCTTTTGGCTATAAATAGCCTTAATAAACGTAAGAAAAGATGAGACAATTTCAGAAAAATTCTTTGCTTTAGGGTCATCCATTTTAGCCATTTTAGCTTGTTCAATTTCAATAAATGGTATCAGTTCCTGATTGAACAATGGATACAAACATATCACAACCGCCACCTCAAGCTCGTAGAGGAAGCCTATTGTTGAAAGATATACCACACACCCGTTTCTTACAAAGATAATGACATACACATAAGGTTTTGGTCACCTCCACTTAGTGTCATTTGATTTAAGATGGAAGCTCAAAATACCTTGAAATTTAATATGGTATCAAAGCTCAGGTTGGGTACATTGGGCTAGTGTGTAGATCTCATTTAATTTAGTCCAATGTGGGTCGTTGGGAGGTTGTCGCCGTAACTCTCAAATGTACTATTTTAAAACCCTATAATGCTCTTAACTACAATTAAGTAGATAATGGCAAGTCAGGGTCATCCACGGAGAAAAGGGAGTTTTCTAAGCGTTTGCTAATATAATGGTAAATACTACACTAGATATAAAGATATACATACATGTAAAATCTTGTAAAGAGGGGTGTTTTTGGGTTGGTTTTTCGAAGTTATCAATTTGAAGACAAGTTAAACTAGCAAACCATGTAAATCTACTAAATAAACAACAACTACTAAGAAGACTTTAAACACGAATAACGGGATCTAGGGTGCAATTTATTTCTTCTTCCAAGCCTTTCATCAATCATTGAACATACAACCTATTCAATACTTCTTGTGAAGATAAATCTTCTATCGTTCTTTGATAGTAGTTTACAAGAGTGAATTTGACATCTCTTGCTAAATCTCACTAATGACTCCTTTAGTCGATCAACGCCTAAGAGTATCTCATTAAAGACATTAAGTACAAAGAATCAACAAGGTTGGTAACACTTATAAACACTACTCCGTGTCTAAGCATTGAACCAATTCATGTATTTATACAAGATTAGTCAAGAACGTTCAATGTTCATAAACCTATCTTATTTTCTACACAAAACAAACATGACAAAGAATTAGCCATTATCACATTTATCTAGCATTCATAAAATCATCTACTTTCATGCCTTTGGATTTCATATCAAGAGAAAGGAGAATTAGCTACTTTCTCCAAACCCTAACACATAATCATACTAGCAATTCATATACTCAAACTTCCAATACCATTATTGTATTCAACAAACAAATTCAAGCACAATAAATACACAATGGCAAAGCATTAAATAGCTTACATAAAGATCTTAAGACATGGGCTTGGAAGCCTTAATCAATTGCTCCCAAGGTTAAGTTTAACTACTAGAGTTCATACTAAACAACAATAGAAATTCAAACATGAATTCAAGATAAAAACAAAGATGGAAATATGAAAAACTAGGTTTTGAAGGATGTAGAATCGGGAGAAGAAGAAGATAGAAGAAGGAGAAAATTAGAGAGTATTTATACTACAAAAAGTCCAAAAGGCAGATCTAGGCAGAGGACCGTCACGACTCGTGACACATTCGTCGCGACTCGTGACGGGCAAAGTACTTTGCCCTCAAATATTTTCTTCTTTTTGGTCTAAGTGTAGTTGTCTCATGTTCTCTTCTTGAAGTCTTCAAGGTCTTCATTGTCTTCAAAATGTAGTAATAATGGTCTTCAAATCTTCAAACATTTACCCTGTCTCATGAAATCCTTATTAAAAGTGACAAGAGCGATAAATTCTCTCTTAACTCTAGTAATAGAATTTCAAGGTAAAATGGAGTCTCCAAAGCACAAAAGCAAACCAAAATGAGTACAAAAGATCCCAAAATCATCCTATAATATAGACATATCAAACCTCCCCACACTTAAACCTTACTCGTCCTCGAGTAAGAAAAGGTTCAAGAATACGAAGAAATTTAAATGCCCCCATCCTAATTCTAATATCCCCCCAAATCAAAATCTCGCAAAACTCTCAACTTTATAATTCCCCAAAAGTTTATATCACACATAACCCTTATTCCTAAATCTACCCATATATACTATCAATTCCCTATTCCATAGAAGCATTTTCTAATCCCGAATTGATATTCCAAGTCAATGGTATCAATTGAAGCTAAAAACCAAGTATAAAATGTTCAAACATAATCTTCACTTCATACCAATATATATATATATATATATATCTAAAAATGAAGTCTACTGGGAATCAAGAATTTCGCACCCTGCTTCATTTTCCCCACTAACTTACCCAATCCCAAGAAGTGCCATGATGTTAGGATACCCGATCAACCAATTTTCAACCGCAAACTAGTGACTCCAATGTCGGAAAATGAGCAGATAGTAACAAAATTTCATTTTCTTTTTCTATCTTTCTCTCATTTTTCCTAGGAGTCTTTTCGGGTTTTCATCCTAGCCACACATTATATTTCTTAGGATCACATCTCACCCACATTTAACCTCCCATTTTTTTCCTAGGCCGCCCTTTCAGGTTTTGACCAACCCGGGCCCCCAATGTTGCCTAAATTTCCCTCTCGAGTTTTCAACTTACTGAATTTATTTTTATTCTTTTTTTTTCAAAATTTCCAAAAGCAATGGATTTATCCATAATGTCTAAAGTCTAACAAAAGAAAATTATCAAAAAGAAAATCTAAAGTGTCAAACATCCCAAAAGCAAAAATCATCCAAAGCAAAAATCTACAATCCCAAAAGCAAAAGAAATGAAACAGCTAGCGACCTCCCCACACTTAAAGCTAGGGAAAATGACAATATCTATCAAAGTATAAATCGAAGGGCTGGGGTAGGAAGAGGAAAAATGCTCACTATCCCTAATGGGAGGAAGAACCACCATCTCCGTAGCGCTGCTGATACTCGGTCATCCATGCCTTGTT
>JAULKJ010286330.1:0-12691 GCA_032355405.1 Rubia balearica | reverse complement strand
GCCATTATTTTAAATCTCTCTAACGAGGTTTTTCAAGAAGTTGCTAGTGAGAGAACCGCCAAAGGTATGTGGGATCAGTTGAAATCTACATACATGAAGAAGAAAATGGAGAATTGCATCTAATTGAAACAGAAGTTGTACATGTTGAAAATGGCAGAAGGTACATATATACTCGCACATCTTGATAAATTTGATTCCATCATTTTGGATTTGGAGAATGTAGATGCTAAAGTTTATGAAGAAGATGAAGCAATTTTATTGTTATGTTCCCTTCCCCAGTCCTTTTAGTATTTTCGAGACATTATGGAGGAATCGAGTGGAACTAATGTTAAGGGTTTGTTTGTTCGGGATAGAGGTGAAAATAGGGATTCTGAAGGTGGTAGATTCAAAGCGAGGTCGAAGTCTAGATACAAAAATACAATTTGCAACTATTGCAAGAAAAATAAAGGAAAATATTTTTAAAAAATGAGCATAATAATAGCAATGCTGGCGAAGCTAGTGTAGCAGAAGATGAGAGTGATGGAATCATATTTGTGGCCATGGATAATAACCAAGGTCTTCTAGTGAGTTGCTCTTAGATTTGGGTTGTTCTTACCACATGAGTTATGATAGGGGGTGTTTTTCCACTTATGAAGAAGGGGATGGTGGAATTGTTTTAATATGTAATAATGCTCCTTATAAGGTTATTGGTAATGGCATTATTAGGACAATCACTAATGTTAGGCATGTTCTCGACTTAAAGAAAATAATCATCTCTCTTGGCACTCTTGATGCTCTCGGGTACAGATATTCAGGTTATGGTGGAACTCTGAAAATCTATAAAAGTACTCTTGTACTAATGAAGGCTTGCAGAGTTGGCACTTTGTATGTTTTGCAGGGATCTACAGTTACTAGGACAGTGGCCATCTCAACTTCCTCAGATAAAGATATCACCAAATTGTGGCATATGTGGTTGGGACATATGGGCGAGAAATGCTTAACACTGTTAAGCAAGAGAGGTCTACTTTGTGGTCAAACTACTGGTAAGCTGAACTTTTGTGAACACTGTATTTTTGGATAGCAGAAAAGAGTTAGCTTTCATTCATCTGCAGTTCATAAAACAAAAGGTACTTTGGTTACATTCATTCTAATCTTTTGGGGCTCTCTTTTGTTCTTTCTAAGGATGGCGCAAGATATATTCATAATTTTATTGATAATTATTCAAGAAAAGTTTGGGTATATTTTTTGAAGCTTAAAAGTGATGTTTTCTAAATATTTAAACCATGGAAGATCTTGATTGAAAAACATACATGAAAATAAATTAAGCGTCCGAGGACAAATAATGGGTTGAAATTTTGTTGAAATGAATTCAATGAGTTCTGCAAGAATGAAGGAATAACTCAAAATTACAGTATTAGAATGATGCCTCAACAGAATAGTGTAGCAGAGAGGATGAATCATACTCCTTTGGAAAGAGATCGATGCATGATCTCAAATGCCAAGTTGACATTAGACTTTTGGGCTGAAACCATCTCTACATCTTGTCATATCGCCAACCGCCCTCCATGTGCATCTCTTCATTTCAAGACTCCGGAAGAAGTTTGGTCAGGTACTCTTGCTGATTACTCTAATTTAAGAATATTTGGGTGTCCAACATATATGCATTTTAATGAGGGAAAGCTAGAGCCTAGAGCTAAGAAATGTATTTTCCTTAGTTATGCTTCAAGGGTGAAAGGATATAGATTGTGGTATTCTGATACAAAATCACCCAAATTTGTAATTAGTAGAGATGTTACATTTGATGAATCTTATATGTTACACCCTGGAAAAGAGTCTTGTAATCCTTCTGATTCAAAGAAAGAGGGTAGTGCACAAAAGATGGTGGAGTTAGTGGTTGGTGGTTCTTCGGGCAGAAACCCAACCCAAGAAGAGGTTGAAGAACCTGATCATAAACTTGTTGAAGATCAAGTAGGAGATGAGTATTATTTCATTTCTAGAGATAGACCGAGATGAGACATTCGACCACCTTTTAAGTATGCAAATTTGGTTTCATATGTTTTATCAGTGGCACAGGAAATAGGTGGAGACGTGGAACTTTTCACATATTCAGAGGCAGTTTTAGGTGCTAATTCGGAAAAATGGTTGGTGGCCGAAATAGAATCTGTACACAAGAACGGAACATGGGATCTTATGATGCCACCAAAGGGAAATAAAATCATCGGTTGTAAATGGGTTTTGAAAAGAAAGGAATATATTTCAGGTGTGGATGCAAGGTACAAAGCACGATTGGTTACAAAGGGATACAGTCAGATACAAGGTGTTGATTTCAATGATGTTTTTTCACCTGTTGTGAAACATAGCTCTTTTCGTGTATTACTTGATTTTGTTGCCATATTTGATTTAGAGTTAGAATAACTGGATGTCAAGACAACTTTCTTGCATGGTGAATTAGATGAGAATATCTATATAATTCAATTTAAAGGTTTTGAAGTTGAAGGTAAGGAACACCGGGTTTTCTTGTTGAAGAAATCTATGTATGGATTAAAGCAGTCTCGAAGACAATAGTATAAGAGGTTTAATTCATTTATGTTGGGCCATGGTTTCTCCAGGAGCATGTATGATAATTGTGTTTACTTCTATAATTTACAAGATAACTCATTCATTTATTTTCTATTACATATTGATGCCATTCTCATTGCGGCTAAGAATCTTGCAGAAATTAATAAGTTGAAGGTCTTGTTGAATAGTGAATTTGAAATGAAAATTTTGGGAGCAACTAAGAGGATTCTTGGTATGGAGATAAAAAGAGATTGAGGAGTTGGAAAGATGTACATGACCCAGGAGAGTTACCTTAAGAAATTTTTGGAGCAATTTGGCATGCATGATGCCAAACCAGTTAGCACTCCTCTTGGTAGCCATTTCAAGCTATGTGCTGCCCAATCACCAAAAATAGAGGAAGAAGAAGATTATATGGCTAGAGTTCCCTATTCAAATGCAGCTGGGAGTATAATGTATGCAATGGTTTGTACTCCTCCAGATATTTCACAAGTTGTTAGTGTTGTTAGCAAGTATATGGCCAATCCGGGAAAAGCACATTGACAGGCTGTGAAGTGGATTCTTAGATAGTTAAAGGGTACTTCGAACATGTGTTTGGAGTTTGGTAGAACCAACAACACTCTGGTTGGTTTTGTAGATTCGGACGTTTCTCGCAATATTGATAAGTGCAGGTCACTTACAGATTATGTATTTTGCATTGAAGGTTGTGCAATTAGCTGGAAAGCTACTCTACAACATGTAGTTTCTTTATCTACTACTGAGGCATAATATATGGCCGTCACAGAGGCTATCAAAGAAGCTTTATGGTTGAGAGTTCTTTTCGGTGAATTAATTCTTCAACAAAGGGTTACTACCATTCACTGTGATAGTCAAAGTACAATTTACTTGACTAAAGATCAGATGTATCATGAACGGACAAAAAATATTGATATTAAGTACCACTTCATTCGTGATATCGTTGCACAGAAGAATGTCCTTGTTCAGAAAATCAATACAAAGTATAATCCTGCTGATATGTTCACAAAGGCTCTTCCCTATTTCAAATTCAAGCAATGCTTGGACTTGATTGGTGTTCATTGTTGGTGATTCGGACTATTAGGGTCATGTCGAAGGAGGTTGAGTAAGCTATTACTTTTGGGGATTCAAACCAAGGTGGATATTTGTGAACAATTAATGGTCTTCTTTATTTTTCCACATATAGTGAAGTTTTTGGTCTCCTCCGGCCGCGGATGTAGGTAAATTTGAATGAACTACGTAAATTCTTGTGTTCATTATTTCCTTTATTTTCCTTACTTTTTTTGTTATCCATCTTTTTGAGCTAGTAGATACCTCGTGGGATTCGTATTCTTAACAGGCATATGTTCACCCGGGTTTTACCATCAAAGATCTAACATATGCTTTGTGAGGATTAAGAGTTTTAGATCTGTTGATTAAATATTCCTTAGCCAGACCAAATAGGTCACTGATGTCTTGCCAAAATAACAAAAATTTCTTTCGTGATTCTTTTACTCAGAGTTCTTCCATATTTGATATAAATCACATAGATGCATAGGGACCTTTTAGGGTCATTCTTCCTAACCACCGTTTATAATTATAGTAGATCTACCTCAACATTCTTGCTTAAAACTAAAACTATAGTCATAACATCTTCAAAGACTTCCTTATCATGATACATACTCAATTCAGTAAAAGAGTTAGAGTGATTAGGAGTGACAATGGAACTGAATTTGTGAATAAGAATTGCCTGCTTCTATTCTCTTATTTAGGGATAATTCATCAAAGGTTATATACTTATACTCCAAAAAATAATGGAATAGTGGATAGAAAACGCATACACCTCTTACAAGTAGAAAGATCTTTTATGTATCAATCACATTTGCCTATTTATTTCCGGGGGGATTCTATCCTCGCAACCACATACACACTTAATAGAATCCCTTCATCGGTCCTTGTGTCGAAGTTTCCTTATTAATTACTCTATAATAGAGTTCCCGATTTAGCCACACTCAAAGTGTTTGGTTCCTTATGTTATGCTTGCAACCTCAGCCCATATAAACACAAATTCAGCCCTATATCAGATCCATTCATATTTTTAAGATATCCAACTTATCAGAATAGTTTTTCATGATGATATTTTCCATTATTTGAAATTCATTAAGTCTCACATGAATATTGCCAAATATTATCCTACAGATCAAATCCATGATCCACTTCCCATCATTTTCGTTCATTATCACATAAATTCTATCATTTTCACCCCAAACACCATATTTCCTAATCATCAGTTTTCAAATATCCATTACTCCTACCCTAATCATTCATATCCTTATTCTATTCATCCTTCAGATTCACATCTTCCTCACTTTGAAATAATTATTTATTATCAATCAGAAAAATGTATTAGATACTTCTCCACCACTACTTAGACAAAGTACAAGAGTCATTAATAAGCCGAACATGGTGCATGAATTTGTAGTTAACTCTGCACATTCATCTAATCTTAGTCTGCTTGTTTTCTCTGCTACTCATACATCCATTGTTGCAAATTTGCAAGAATCCATGAACCGTGCACTTATAAGTAGGGTTGCAATGATCACAATAAGTGAAGGCAATGCAATCTGAATTAGATGCCCTTAATACTAACCATACTTAAGATCTAGTTTCTTTGCCTTCAGGATAGAAGCCCATTGGATATAAAAGGGTTTTTAAGGAAAATCCAATGCTGATTGATCTGTGGAAAGATACAAGGCAAGGCTTGCTGCGAAGAGCTCTTCAAATATTAAAGGTGTTGATTACTTTAACTCTCTTTCACGTGGCTAAATAGGTGATAGTTAGGCTGTCGCTTTTCATTATAACTTTATAAGGATGGCATCTACATCAAATTGATATGAGTAATGTCTTCCTTCATGACTACATCAGTGAGAAACTTTACATAATTCCACCTCAAGGTTACACTTCAGAATAGCCTAATCAAGTTTGCATGTTGAGGAAATATTTATATGGGCTCAGACAGGCTTCAAGGGAATTGAATGCTTAATTTTCAAAGAATTTGATTTTGTTTGGCTTCAAGGGGAACTGAATGATTAATTTTCAAAGGTTTTGATTTTGTTTTGCCTAACAACAATCTAAACAGGATCATTTATTGTTTGTTAAACTTACTAACGAGTACTTTTCGGTGTTGTTTTTGTATGTGGATTGTGTCTTGATTTCTAGTACTTCAAAGGTTGAGATTTCTGAGCTTAAGGAATATCTTCACCCGTATTTTATCATCAAATATCTAGGCCATGTCAAATACAACCTAGGAATTGAGATTGTCAATCTGTTGATAGAATGTTCCTCAGTCAAACCAAGTATATCCCTAATATCTTGAAGGATCTAAACTAAACTGACTGCAAAGCCGCCACACCTTCTCTCCTAGCATCCTGGAAAGGTCAGGATGATTCATCCCCTCTGATCCATGATCGCGATCCTTATAGATGGTTGATCAGAATATTTTTTACTTATCTTTCTCCAGGACAAGCATCACCTTCTTAATTTATCAAACGAGTCATCTTGTGTATACACCTTCTAAGCATCACTGGAATGTTGGACTATAGATTGCCAAATACCTGAAAGGTTGTTCCTCCTATGGACTTTTCATCCCTGTTTAACCTTTTTCTTCACTGTCAGCTTTTCGTGATACTTATTGGACCACGTGTAAAATCACTAGAATATCTGTGGTTGAAATTGCATTTTTTTTGGGAGTTATTTAATATCATGGAAATCTAAGAAGCAAAATATTGTAAGAAATATTTTGTGGAATCTAAGTATAAGGCCATATCCATGACAATCTTCGAGCTTAAATGGATCACCTATTAGGTAACTAGCATGCATCATAAAGACCCTTTACCAATTTCTTTGAAATGCGACAACATTGCATCCCTACACATCATTTAAAATCATGTATTCTATGAGAAAGAAGAAACCACATCAAGATAGATTACCATTATGTCTATGATTCTAACGATGATGGTTTTATTGATCCTTTCCACATATATTCTTGATCTCAATTTTCCTATTGCTATACCAAGATTTTAGCACCAGATGCATCAGCCCCTCTTGTTTCCAAGATAGTATTTTGTTCCTCACAAAAATCCTCATCTTCAAAAGGGAGGGAGGGGGTGTATCTATTTGCTACTCTATTTTTGGCATTTTGTGCTCCCTCATCTGCTTCCTAATCTAGAAAGTTGTTCTAGTACCAGAGAAGTCTCGAACCTTCCTCAGCCATTACAACCTTCGCTCAAAAATGTCTTCAACACCAATCTTGTAAAATTTAGTTAGTTAGTTAGGCAGTTGATACAATTTTTAGTTAGCTTTGAATAAATTGCTATTTAGTTAGGCTAAGAAGATCATGTATATATATACTAGTATAAAGATCATATCAAGTAAGTTCATCATAAAGTTTTACCCTAAAAATTCCCAGATTACAAACTGCATTTTCTTGGTTTGCTGTTTTAATTTTGCTCAGTTTTAAGAACCTTTTGGTTTTCTGAATTTGTTCACCAATGAACCTCCTTATCAAAGACGTAGTAAGAATACGTATAAAGTGGTTCCATATTTTTCCGTACACATAGGTGGCCCGAGCCTAGTGCGAGCTAAGAAACCGCACTAGGCCTAAATTTTTTAGGGGCCCAAAAAAATATTTTAGTTTTCTTACATTTAGTTTCTGATTTGTTTGCATTATTTTGTTAAATTTGGGCCATTTGATTTAAATATGGGTCATTTTAAACTTTGAATTACTTTTAGCCCACTAGATGAAAATGTTGTTATAATCTTCGGACCAAACCAGCAAATCTAATTAACTTCATTCAGGAAGTTATTTTAACAAACAAAGAAGCAGTTGGCTTATCGGTGAAGCTTTGTTTAAGTAGTGAGAGTCACACACTTTTGAATTCATTAAATTTGTGAATCATCTTGTTGTAATCTTCTTTTCAGAGAATTCACTTTCTCATCTAACTCTCAGATTGTATTTCTTTTCTAGATTAATTCAATGAATAATATTCATCAAATATTGTGTTCTTATTGCTCTTTGATATTTGATCCTCTCTGATCATAACAATTGGTATCAAATTTTGGTTGAAGGATCTTGACGACAGGTTGACTAAACTTTTGCAAAAAAAGTGGATTCAGAATCGAGAGATTAAGGTGCAAATTGATGTAATGAGTGCGAGGTTTACCAGATATTTTAAATATTCTATAAAGTTTTTTTCACAAAGAAATCATGTATGATATGAAAAGGCATCATAAGAAAAGGATTAGGTAGTTCAACGAACTTATAAAAATGATGAAAGCTTTATGTCCGACCGACAATAATAAAGGCAAGGAAACTGTCGTGAGCTCCAATCACTACGTTCACACAACAAGGGTAGAACCTTCGACGACAACTTCCAGTGAAGTTGCTCAGGCACAAATCATAGGCATAGTTTCCAAGGATAAAGAACCGGTTCACGATGAGGTCTGATCCGAACAACTTTCTTCCAAAAGTAGTGTTCCTGTACTGGTTAATTCTAAAGTTGTGTTTAACGAGACTAGGAATTCTTCTGATTGGAAGATACTATGGAAAACAATAATTATTCTCGGCAGTTGATTCTCATCAACTATTCTTTGGGTGATGAAGATATAACATGCCTTCATATTCGTGAAAGTCCTGTGAAGTCATTAATGATAATAGACTATGTGAGCCTATCTTCAGTAGCTGATATCTAGAATTAATTGATACTGAGGAGAAATTGATTTTCGTTGAATTGTTTGGAAACTTTAGTGGAACTATTAAGTTCTATGTCTGGGTGGTCATCGTTCTACCTCTGAAAATACAATTAATAAGCCCTAAATGCTTCCTAACTACAATTAAGTAGATAGTGGCAAATCGGGGTCGTCCACGTAGAAGAGGGATCTTCCTAAGGGTTCATGCATATAAGGGTGGATACTAAACTAGATATATGTACGCGTGTGTGTGTGTGTAAAGAGGGGGGGTTTTTGGTTGATTTTTCTAAGTTATGAATTGAAAGAGAAGTTAATTAGTAAGCAAGGTAAATCTACTAAATAAGCAGCAAGCTACTAGAAAGAAATTAAATCACAAATAACAAAGCCTTGGGGGGAATTGATTTTCACTTCCAACCCTCTTATAGGTCATATACTCATTCACTTCCTAAGTCACATTAGTTTCATATGGAGAATGCTACCACTTTCATTTAAATAGGTAGACATCATTTTCCTCTTAATGGTAATTCACAAAGACATTCAATGACCATTTGTAAACCTCATTAACAGTCACTTTAGACGTTCAACGACCATAAATATATTTTATCAATGGCATTATACACAAAGGACCATATATTTGATAACAACTACAAGAATTCTACCAAATGTCTAGCCATTTAACCAAATAGAACATTTATTAGGCTAGACCTAGAAAGATCAACATTCAAGATTCATCCTTTCTTTGCTACCTCATGACAAATATGATAACAAACCACATTAGCATTCTCATCTAGCAAGATTAACATCACATTACACAACAAGAAGTTCTAATTCCATGTTCTTGGATTTTCATGCCAAAATTGAGAAGAAATTGTACACTTTCCTACACTCTAACACTTCAATCATACAAACACTTCATATTCTCAAACAATCCATAGCATAAGTGAAGTAAACATTAGCATTAATGGCACAATAAATGCTCAACAATAAATGTTGATGAAAGGGAAAAATAGAATCTCACTAGATGGGTTTGGAAGATTCAATCAATCACTCCCAAGTGATTTGTTTATCTACTACAATTCATACTAAACATTAACAACAATCCAAACATAATATAAGATAAAAAGAGAAGAAATTGGGGTTTTCAAAGTGCAAAATCAGGAAAGAAAAGTTGTGTGAATGAGAGAGGATAAAGTGGTATTTATTGTACAAAAAGTCAAAAAGCAGGTCTGGGCAACGACCTGTCGCGAGTTGTGACACATGCGTCGCGAGTCGCGACAGGCAGAGTAAGCTGCTCTTCAATGTCTTCTTCTTCTGGTCTAAGTGTAGCCATTTCTTCTTCACATCTTCAAGTATTCACGGTCTTCAAAGATCAAATGTAGGTCTTCAAATCTTCAAAGCTATCTTCAAAGTCTTCAAACAATCACCTTGTCATACAAAATCATTTACAAAAGTAACAACAGAGCAAAAGTCGCTCTTTACTCTTCTTGGAGAATTTCAAGGCAAAATGCAACATCTAGAATGAAAAAGAATACAAAAGTGAATACAAAAGATCCCAAAATCACCGTTTAATATGGAAACATCAAACCTCCCCACACTTGAACCTTACTCGTCCTCGAGTAAGAAGAGATTCAAGAACACAAAGAAGTTCACATGTCCCCATCCTAATACTAATATTCCCTCAATCAGAGCCTCATAAAAACTCTCAATATTATATGTCCCAAAATCAATGATCAAATCAGAATTTATCGCACACAACCCCAATTCCTAAATCTACCTAAATATACCACTTATCAATTCGCTAATTCCCATAAAAAATTTCCAAGTCCCGAATTGATAATCCCAAAATCCAATGGCATCAAGTGAAGTCAAAGCCATATCAAAGTTTCAAGCACACACTTCACTTCATATCAATATATTAAACCAAAAACGAAGCATACCAAGAATCAAGAATTTCATAACCATACTTTGTTTTTCGCCCGCTAAATTACTCAATCCCAAGAAATCCTATGATGTTAGGATACCCAATCCATATCCATATATCAACCATAATATTATGACTCCAATGCCGGCAAATGATTAAAAATCGTAACATTTTTTTATTATTTTTCTCTCTTTCTCTCATTTTACCCAGGAACCCTTTCAGCTTTTCATCCTAGCCACACATCATGTTTCTTTGGCTCACATCTCACCCACACATTTAGCCTCTCATTTTTTCGTAGGCTACCCTTTCAGGTTTTCAACCTATCAGGGCTCCCAATGCTGCCTAAATTGCCCTCTTGTGTTTTAAACTTAGCGGGTTTCATTTCTCTTTTTGTTCTTTTTAATTTTATATTTTTTTCAAAATTTTCAATTATTCCATTTTTTATGTATTTTTCAAATAAAAAATATCCAAAAATCTTTCTGCATGTCAAAGATACTAAAGAATCCGAATACATCAAAATAAAAAATCCAAAACCAACAAAAACATCCCAGAGTATCCAAAAGAAAGTAGTCAATGATAAATACCCCCGCCCCACTTAAAACACTTCATTGCCCTCAATGTAGAAAAAATAGGGAAAAACATTATACAAATCAAAGTAGGGGAGAATGAAAAAAAATGCTCACATTTACTGCTGTGTAGATGAACCGCCATCTCTGGAGTAGTGCTATCTATACTGGGCCATCCAATGCTCACACTTACGTGATCTTCATGCATTGGATTAGTCTGTTGCTGCTATGAGGAGGGGGTAGAGAATGCAGTACATCCTGTGGTAGAGCCTGGCCAGAGGGGAGAGTTCCTCCTCCGTCCGGACTAGAAGGTTATTAAGCTCTCGCAGAAAACCCTGGCTACACTCCACATCAGGCTCTATTGCCAAGTCAGCTACTGAGGTGTCCATCTCCAGCTTAGTTCGCTGGAGCTATGGGAGTTTCATGAATGTAGCACCCCTAACCCCATATAACCAATGGAATGCCCCCGGATCAGGCGTGGCCTTGATAAGGTGAAAGTTGGCCTTTCGGGCCAATGTAATGCGACAGGCCTCACCCCTACCAAGTCACTGAAGACCCGGAGGAGTGGCAATGCCGAAGTGCTCCACGAGGAGGGTGATCATGCCCCCCTCCCACTGATATCTCTCCCTTCTCCTTATTTTCCACCTCAAGAAACCCTTGAGACCCATAAATCTGCCCATTCTCTAAATGATGTCCCCTCACTAGTCAGATCCCACAAGAAGCAAATCTCGTCATTCGGCATATTTGTCGCCGCAGCGTGACAAAAAAAAGTGGTAGATAAGAGGCGATGTAAAACTGAAAGGAATGGTGGATGATCATATTGTTCTTATCCCTCACATTCCGCACCTTCATGGTGATGGTGTGCCAGAATATGATGTTCTCCTCAGTGGTGGGGGTATGTGCCTATGGATCGAACCTCGCCGGGATCTCTGCTCTATTCCAACTAAATGCATCCTCAATCTCCGAGAGGCTCATCTCTAAGGACTGGTCATTCAAATGAAGTCGAATGAACCTCTCGTAGGGCACTCCATCTCTCTTAGTGTATGCTCTCATCGTGGATAGGAACTCCAAGTTGTACCTCAGCTAACTAGGTGCACCCCGTGACAAAAAACCCCTACCTTGTTTATCGAGGAGGCATAAAATAGGCTCCTTCAGCTGAAGAGTCTCCAAAGCGCTCTCATCCGCAAAACAGGTCTACTGGATCTTCCTAGAGGATGACATGTCCAATCTATCCACATAGGAGCTGCTGATCCGGTGTAAGCCCATAAATATGTTTGGAGGAGGTAGTGGTGCTGGCTCGAAAACCGGTGGGAAGGCGGAGGTGGAGCACATGCGCTCGCAACTAGAGCATATCTAGGTCTCTTCGGAAGCATGTCTATCAACATAGGAGAAAATGTCAAATGCACAAGGACATAATGAACAAAAATCATGCAATCATCTATAAGATATTATTTCACTAAAGTATGTGACACATATTGATTAACATCCAAGTATCATTATAGAAATTAGCAATCATAGTCAAAATGATGTAGTCGACACACTCCATTCACCAAAAAGCTACTACAAAGATGCAAGAATACTTATATGTCCATACATGTAAAATCAATACATATGTATTGATAAATATACTTTGCCACAATTGTGTCCTATTTCATCAATTTAGGCCAAGCATCGTAATACCAAACAATTTAGATCAACATATAGCATCACATATATTATGCAATTCTATTTCAACATTCTTAATAAACATATAGCCAATACAAAATTTCCTAGAAGCACAACCATAGGTACTTATCATAATGATTAGCTAAATTCAAAATTGTCCAAAATTCCATCCCAGAAGACCACAGCCAAAATATCCACCAAAAGAACAAAGACCACAACACAATTATAGCCATAAAGTCCAACAATTTCATCATCCAATTAC
>JAULKJ010286323.1:0-12692 GCA_032355405.1 Rubia balearica | reverse complement strand
TTTTAATAAATTAAATTTTAAATATTATTTTAATAATCTTAATAGTATTTGAGTTTTAATAATATTAATTTTTAAATATTGAAATCATTGACACATTATACAAGTTGTTTGATTCAATTAGCTATTAAAAATTATACTGAGATTCAAAATAATTATATCTACATGACATCGAATCTCCATTCAAAATTTGATACATAAAACTATACTCCCGCGCAACTAAGTTGGAGCGGTAAAAGGTAAAAATATATATTTTAAAACATATTGACGTTTAATTTTTGAGCAGAGAGTTGAGATATAAAAAATCATTCAATTACGAAGGAATAAAAATGGAATAAGTTACGAACAAATCCATGTTAATCGTAACGAAACCAGAAATACAATGGATTAAATATAACGGATAGAACAAACCTCCTTTCATTCTTAGACCTTAAGATACCGCAATTGAATTTTTTTCTAAGAGTTCTATAAATCATAATTTCGTAAAACCTTGTCATTCTCGCTGGCTTTTCTTTGTATCTGCCACTATCTACAAGTGCGTGATTATTTATTCTATTTCTTGGTATTAGTGGTTATGTTCGTGTGATTAATCCATTTTTTAATGGAAGGTCTCGTTGAATCTGTTTGGAGATTGAATTACTTCACACCTGTTGATCGATTCAATTTCTAAAGAAATTTACTGTAAGTATTACTTCTTCCATTCATTCTAATTATGTATTGATATTTGTGTTCGTTGTTATGTCATCCCTTGTGTGTTGTTCTTATGACATTTTGATGCGACGATTAGTGTCTTTGTTGGAAACGGTTGGATTTTTGTTGTATGGTAATTTTTCACCATTGCATTTGTTATTGTTTTTATAGTAAATCCAATTGGGGTCTGTAGTGATGTGAATGTATCACTGTCAAAATGAGATTTGAAGGGTCTAATTCAATTCAACAACATTATTGCTCGAATTTGCTCTAATATAATTTTAATAAATTAATTTTTAAATATTATTCTAATAATATTAATTGTATTTGAGTTTTCATAATTTTAATGCTTAAATATTAAAAAAAAATTAATACGTTATACAAGTTTAATTCAATTAGATAGAACAAAATTATTGTTGATAGTTACGAACAAATTAATATTAGTAGTTACGACAAGATAAATACTACGAATTAGATAAAATGGATGGAATAAACCTTCCTTAATTATTCAACTTTATGATACTGCAGCTGAAATTTTTTCTAATTTTTTTGTAAATCATAATTTCGTAAAACCTTAACATTCTTGTTCTTTGTATCTTCCACTACCTACAAGTGCATGATAATTTATTACTATTCTATACATCGCTATTAGTTGTTATGTTCTTGTGATTAATCCATTTGGTTTAATTGAAGGTCTCGTTTAAAAAGTGTGGTAATAGCATTGCTTAACACCTATTAATCGATTCAATTTAATAGATATCTATGTTTTATGTTATATCATCCCTTGTTTTGTTGATCTTACTCTTGACATTTGATGCGCATCTTTATTTGGCACTGTTGGAGTTTTTTTGTGTGGTAATTTTATTACCATTACCGTATTGCATTTTTCTTATTTTTATAGTAAATCCAATTTTTACCCTGTATTTTTTTTCTTAAATTTTTTATTATAAATTTGTGTTAAACAATATTTTTATTAAAATCAATCTTTTATTATATCTTTATAATAATTGATTAAATATATTTAATTAATATAAATTATAGTTTGAATTTAAAATACAAACAAGAAAATTAAGTAGAAGAAATCATTTTAATTATATGCTCTTCTACTCTATTACATTTTGTTATTATAAGATATTTGTGATTTTTCCTTTTTTATTAAATAAAAAATAATATATATTAAATTTTGTATTATCTCTATTAATAATTTGATTTTCATAACCGTTAATTTATTAAATATATTATTTACTTTAATACATTTAATGAGATGTGATGTAATTTAAATGTTGCATAATAGAATTCAACATATAGAATTCTATATTTTATTCACACATAATTAATACTTTACTATTTTAATCATATAGAATATTAAAAAACAACCAAATAACATAAACTATTGATTAAAAGCAATGAAAACAGAAAAAAGAGAGAAGGAAATGAAAGTCTTAATGAAAAGGGAGCAAAAAGAATAGATAGAAAACTCTATTTATAATTTTAGATTGGTTAGTGGTAAATATTTTGAACTGTTTAACCTATAATTTTCCCAAAGCAATATTCCTTCACATGTCATAATTTCTTTGATGTTTTTTTATAATGCTAAACATGTCTTTTCCATTTTTTTATCTGTTTATCAACTTTATTATGTTTCATTTATACTTGTTTGTGTTGATATGAAATTTTTTGTGCACTCAAACTTTTCTGAATTTTTTTGGGCAGTGTATCATTTCAAATTATTTTTCCTATAAAATGGAATGATGGTAGATGGTGCCTAATTCTTGTGTACATTATGTTGCTTACATATTTTTGTTTATGCTAATGGCGAAGTCTAAGGTGAAGACTCAAAGATTATCATAGATCGATGGTAGTGCTTCAAAAAAATTGTTACAAATAATCATTAGTGAGAAGTCTAAGAGAGTTTCCAGATACCAATGGCCAAGTATTTTCAAAATATTCAATGCATAAACTAGCATGAGTGCAACGAGTTCCCAAATGAGAAATAATTTTATGATAAATAAGACAAATACAAAGTTTGGTTAGACTTGCAGAAATTGTCTGGTGTGTCCTTGAATCCAGGCACTAAAGAGGTTGACGTGAAGGAGAGGTGTTTGGAAATATATGAAGCATTTCTTGAGGTAAACTAACTTGAATAAAACTACTACAAATGTTGTTGTATGCTTCAAAAAAGTTAAATATGACTGACATTATTCATGTTTACACAAACATGCTAAACATGGTTTAAGCGTGGCTAAAGGAGATCGTAAGCTGTTGGATATTCTTTTCAAAGGAAATACTGCCCAAGGCGTTGGGGGTCGCTACTCTCCGGGAATGAGCAAGAGGGCATCATATCAAGGTAAAAGTAAAAATGTTGTGGATTTAGATTTGGATGGGGATATGGATATGTATGATCTTAATATGGAGGGAGGGTCTGGATATAGTGGAGACGCGGGAGCGAGTGGGGATCCCGCTACTAGTGAGGAGAGATAAATCTCTTATATGATGAAGAAAGCAAATCACTCACACGAGTTAATCCTCAATTTGGTGTTCCTAATAGAGATTATGAACATGTGATTGGCCCAAGCAAGGAGCTCAAATGAAGAAATTCTAGCTTTGACAGTGTGATTCAGTTATTGTCTCAAACTACTAGCACCACCTCAAATAAAATTTCTTTAGCTCAACAATGCAACGGTGAGATGACAAGGATGGGAGTGATTGACATGACAATAAAGGTGGTACTTTATTTGTTAAGTTCATGAAGTTCTTGAAGGATCTGGGAAATGCAAAAGTTTTTTTGGCACATCAAAATGATAACTAGAAGTGGATCTTCTTGAGAGATGCATATTATCAGTGCTTTGAACTTTGAACGTTTCAACTTGATTGTTATTGGAATGATGGATGTTTTGCTGTTCAATCTTGGATGTTTTCTTTGGTTGAAAGTTGCTAGAACTTTGATTCAGGTGATTGAACTGGCATTTTTTTTAAATCCTTAGATGCATGTTATATTTTTCATCTTGAATGTATGTAAAATGTTTGAATTTAAGATATATTATTTTGTAACTGATCTTCCTATGTTTTATCAAGTGCGGAATGGATGACAATATTCGACGCACATCAATAATTATTGCATTAGATCAATTGAGAAGATCACTTCAACCAGTAGGAATAACAAGTGAGCCAAATGAATCAACAGAACAACCAGAATCATCGTCAAGGCAACGTCCGAGAGGTGGGGAAAGTGGTGTTGAATACATATATAGATTGTTGACTGAACATCCAAATGCGTACAAAGTTTAACTCCGACTTGATAGGGTTATGTTCGTGCAATTAATAAATGTGATGAATGAAAGGCGATTGTTGGAAGATGGTCGGTTTGTGAATGTACCCGAGCAAGTAGCAATGTATTTATACTTATTGGCCAAGGGACAATCATATCGCGATGCTGGTGAAAAATTTAAATGTTCTCCAACAACAATAGGCTTATATTTTAAGAGAGTGTTGGATGCTTTGGTGATATTATCTCACTATATCATTAAACCTCATCGGGATTTGTCAGAAGTACCTCCAGAGGTAGAAAACGACAAGCATTATTGGCCTTATTTTAAGGTAACATTTTGGATCCAATAACAAATGCAATAGTTGTAATCCGGTAAATAACTAATTATATGATAATATTATTGTCCAGGATGTTGTAGGCACATTAGATGGAACTCTTATCCAAACACTTGTAAGTGATGATAATGGTGTGCCATTTTGAAATCGCAAGGGCAGTAAATGCTGGAACGTCTTGGCTTGTTGTTTGTTTGACAAAATCTTCACGTTCATCAATGTCAGATGGGAAGGAAGTTCACATGACATTACTGTGTGGAGGGATTCCTTAACAAATCCAAAATTTATTTTTCCTCATCAACCCCAAGGTAAAAAACTACAATTTATCCTATGCAAATTCACTAATAAGAATGTCTAACAGTGTTCTAATCGATGAACATTTGTAGGAAAAAACTACATGGTGGATTCTGGATGTCCAAATACACTTGGATATTTGGCTCCGATGATTGGCGTACGAATAAGAAGGCACGTACCGGAATTTAAAAATACACCACCTGCAGGTTTCACGAAACATTTCAATCATTGACATTCATCATTAAAAATGAGAGTTGAAGGTGTGTTTGGCCAATTGAAGAGTACTTGATAGGTGCTGAAATCTATGCCGCAGATGTCACCCAAAGATCAAATGGCAATAATTGTTGCTTCTTTCACTCTCCATAATTTCAATATAATGCACAAACATGGTATGCCTATCTTAGACCATGAGCTGAATGATCACGGAGTTACGGACTTACATTTGTTTGATCAAGCTCGAAAGGATGCCATGACGAAAGTGCGTAATGATATAGCTTTACAGATTTGGAGCACTATGGAAGGAAATGATGTAGTTCAAGATGACGCTAAGGAAAATGATTCCATGGATGAGAGTGAAAGTGATGATTAATGTTTTTATTCCATTCCTAGAACGATGTTTTAATTGTTACATATTTTAATTTTAAACTTATTGTTCAACAAATGATAGCCAAGAACCCAAATAAATATTAGTTCGTCAATTTTTATTTTTTAATATTGAAGTGCAGAAATTAGTTTATTTGTGATGAATTTAGTTTATTGGTACTGAATTTAATTTATTGGTGCTGAATTTAGTTGATTAGTGCTGAATTTAGTTTATTGATACTGAATTTAATTTATTAGTGTTGAATTTAATTTATTGGTGCTGAAATTAATATGACCTGGACATGGCCTAAGTCTAGATAGTAGCCGTGTGCTTTTGCATGACCCGTGCATCCAGAAGATGAAGACACAGACCTCTAGTCTTTGCCCCGTGCCATATTACGTGACCGCACAAACAGAAGCCAAGGATGATTCCAAAAGGCAGTTTTTGAGATTCTGTATAGACCGCACCGCTTAGGCCGCAAAGAACACTATCCAGTTGGCGGGCATCATGGATTTCCATGAGCCGCGCGATCATTTTGGTCGGGGAATAACTCCAGTCCATGGCCCGTGTACTTTGGCGTTTGCTATTGCATGATCCGTGCCGACGTGGCTGCTAGGTTTTCTTTTTTGGACTTCTGTAAGGTACATTTCTACCAATTATAGTTGTAAGAGTAGGTAGAGCGAAAGAGACTAAATATTATCTTCTCATTTACTATTTCCTATTTTATGCCTATGACATTGAATCCAATGATTGGATTGGGTTTAATTTCCATGGAGTAGTGTAATTACTTTGGTATTCTATTTTTTTAATGACTAGGTTATGATTTTGTGAGATTTTAGATCTTTGTATGTTTTATGTCTAGGAATATTAATGTTTGATTTGAGGTTTATATTCTTGTAAGTTGCATGCTATGTGTACTCTATGTTGCACCATAGTTCATATGTGATATGTTATCGTGCTAGGCTTGATTGATACTTTAGGAGTACTGGGTCAGGCGTATTATAGGTTCGTGAGTACCGACTTTGTGAGTGCATGCATATATGATCGTGAGTACCATTCCAATCATTATAACCTAGCTTAATTTCTCACCTAGTAATAATGTTCATATTAAGGAAGACATTGCCTCAACAGGGGGTGCAAGACACCCTTGGTACACCCCGATAGGATGAGCATTATGGTTTTTAGCAACTAGGGTTGTCGTGTAGCGACCATCATCATTTCAACCTTAGAGTCATCATGAGATGCCAATTTCTTTACCTCTATAGGACTAAGGGAAAGTTTCCATAGTGGAGTGCATGAGATGTATTTTCCTCACTCTCATATCTAATGGTTGCCATCACCGCAAGGTGACTACTTAGGCACTTGATCCTTTAAACGGGGGCTCATTAGCATTCAGGGTGAATTTTATGGGGAAAGGGAAGCCCAACGCTAATCCTTTGTTCGATCGATGGACTTTCCTTAATTACATAGGTGGTGGTGATAGGTAATAAGATGTCGATGAACCTTTGTGTGAGGTACATTGGGAATGACCGAAAATCACCCACAATATGTGACATAGGCATGAGATAGTTTTATCTGTCTTATATGCAATAGAATATAGGATCAAAGTTATTCACCGGTCATGTTACAGAAATATCCCCAAGACTAGTTTATTGTAGTTTAATATTCCATGTTTTGCATGATTAGTATTTGTTAGACAAAACCCCCCAAAACCTATGTTTGTAGCACTGGCTATTCCCGACACACAATTAGAGTGACGCCTGATTGTCAGTTGTGTTTAGTTAACTTTCCATTTCAAGCATATGTGTGGATGACCCCAGACTCGTCACTAGCTACTTTCTAGTAGTTGGTAGTAAGCATACAAGAGCAACTCATAAATTTATCTATGATCTTCAAGTACTCTGCGGGATAGTATTAACCTTTTGTGTATTTTTTTTGTTATTAACGACCCCGCAAAGTGCAGATCAAATTTTTGTGCCTCTGCCCAGGATGCTAGTTTAAATTTGATTGTTAGCTTGCATGACTAGTTAGTAGTTTTAGTTAGTGTTTTTCTTTTTTGTAGCTTTTGCTGGTTATTTTGTTGAGATTTTCAATAGTTATTCTGTTTAATCCTAATTTGGTATGCTAGTGTTCTCTGTTGGACTGGTAGTGTCTTTCTTCTTGTTTATGGTACACACCCGTATCACGAACTTAGGAGTTCTACACTGTCTACCAGAAAATTCAAGTGGTTAAAGAAGGAGGAGAAGGAGAGATAGAGAATAGGTTATGCATGGATCAATTGTTTTTGTAGAAGTAGAGATGAGAGCTATGTCGGAAGACAACAGAAATCTTAGGGAGCTGATGGCTCCAAATCATGAGAGTTAACCCTTTACATCATTTTCCCTCCCTTACCGCCCAATGTTCCTTGCGAACTCAAAAGTGGAATGATAGACTATTTACCCACCTTTCACGGGATGACCGGGGAGGATCCCAGCAAAAAACTCTCAGATTTTCATATGGTTTGCACCAACATGAAACCACCGGAGGTGTCAAGGGAGGATTATAATTTGAGGTCCTTTATTTTCTCGCTGAGAGATGCTGCTAAGGATTGGCTATACTACCTCCCACTTGGTTGCATCACATCGTGTATGGATATGAAATGAAGGTTTCTTGAGAAGTGTTTCCCAACTTTAAAGTCTTCCGGGTTGAAGAAGCAGTTGTCTAATATTTTGCAACTCTCGAACCAGTCTCTTTATGAATAATAGGAGTGATTCAAGTGTCTATTGGCAAGCTACCTTATTATTAATTTCAAGAGAGATACCTCGTGTACTACTTCTTTGAGGGCTTATGTAATACAGACATGCGAATGGTGAATGCCGCATATAATGGCTCGATAGCTGAAAAAGCTCGAAGGATGCTAGGACCTTTTTGAGAAGATTGAAAATGGTACACGGTAGTTTGGGAGCAGATCATGACTGGAGATACTAGAGGAATCCATTCACTCCCCTAAGATTGAAGAGAAATTCTAAGCTCTTGCTTCAATATTGAAGGAATTCATGAAGTGGAGGACTCAACAAGTAAATAGTGCGGGATTTGCAACCTGCATGTGCCCACTAGTAGTAGAGAACTTTAAGGAGGTAAAGGCTTTGGACTTCAATGGAGGAAATATTATGTATGGTAGAGAAACCAAAGGTTTTGAGGGAACTAAGGAGGATACCTTCAAGATCCCTATGCCAATTCCTTCAACCCCCGATATAGAGACCACCTGAATTTGCGATGGAGAGATAAAAACCAAGGGTACGGAGGGGGGAGCTCCACCTCAACCCTACCCTAGGGGTGAGGGGTCTTCAAACAAAAATAGTCCTATCTATAAGTCAGATCGGGATGAGATCATAGATGTGATTGCATAATTTACCAAAAAGAGCGACATGTTCACGAAATGTACTTGGAGAGGGATTGAAGAGCTAGGCACGAGGGTTTTCCCAAGCATAAAAATTCTTGAGGTGCAAGTTGGCCAACTCGCAACCTCACCTAGCTGGCTCAAGGTAAGAGATCCTGACAAGCTACCATTCCAACCCGAAGTGAATCCACGAAATGTGAGTGAACTAAAGTTGAGAAGTGGGAAGGAGGTACGATAAATCAAGAATGAAATTGTGCAAGAAGATGATAAGATTTTGGAAAACAATAAGGCCACATTTGAAGAGAAAGAATTAGTTATTGAGGAGAAGCCCACACATTAGCTCTCTACCACTGAGGCAAATGCCAAGCCTCCACCGTCATTCCCTAGTGCTTTGAGAGGAAGATAAAGGTGGCATCCAACGAAGATCAAATCCTCTAAGTCTTCAAAAAGGTCAAGGTTAGTATTCCACTCTTAGAGGTAATTGAGAAATTTCATCATATGCTAATTTTTTGAAGAATGCTTGCACTAGGAGAATGACTAAACCAATTTGAAAAAAAAAGGCCAATTAAAAATATAAGGAGTTGCCACTATAGCTCATAGAAATATTCCTAAAATGTGTGATGACCCCGACATGTTTTCAATTCCTATTTATCTAGGTGGTGGGTTGATTAAGGATGCTATGATAGAAATATAGCCTATTTGAGACTCTTGACTTAGGTGAACTTAGGGACACTAGGGTGATAGTCCATCTAACCAATCATTTCCAAGCAAGCTCTAGGGGGATAGTTAGGTATGTTATGGTTAGAGTGGGTAATCTTGTGTTTTTGGTGAACTTTTATTTCCTTGATGTGATGTGCACCCCTAATTTTATTGGTGCAACCATTTTTTAAACATAAAGGACTAAGATATATGTCCTATTGGGAACATTGACCCTAGAGGATGACATTAACAAGGCTGGGTTTGACATATACAAATCTAAGCATAAATCCTCTACTTCTTCTATTGCATGCAATGTTATAAGCTTATGTGATGGATTTGACCAAGTTGATGAGTCTTGCATGAGTGATGATGATGAGATTATTGATATGATTTATGAGATAAAGCATGTCCTGAGTTTTGATTTTGATGATATTGTTGATGACACTTATGCCATTCATGATTTAAGTGATGTTCTTTCTATTGCGGATTGATTTTCTATGAACACTAAAATGCAGCGGTTGGTGGAGAGTGGAAAGGAATTAAAACCTCCTGGAACACCTCCTAAACCAAGGAAATGTTTAAAGAGTCAACATTAGCTAAGGTTGATGATAGTAATTGTGATGATGTGCTACCTAGCATTGAAACCTTACATGTTCTTTCTTCTTTGAATGATAATGTTGAAGATACAAATGTTGATTTTCATGATGTTAGTGTTCTATGTGTTATTAAGAATACTTGTCTTCCAAATGTGAGCACTAACATGCAGTGGGGAAGGAAGTAGGCTAAGGAGTTTAAACCTCCAAAATCCCTTCCTATGCCCAAAATCGACAAGAAAGCAACGAACTTGTGAAGGATGAACTTGTTTGGTATGTGGCACCTAAGGTAGGAGGTAAGCCTTGTATGATGTGAATACCTATCCATAGGGACGTAGTTGTTGGTGAAATCATGGATGGTAATTCCGGAGACCTACCGGTGAATTTTTCATAGTGTTGAAAAGGCATGAAAAATAAGTCGTGAGAAAGAAAATAAAGAAATGATGTTTTTGTTGTGTTTTAGTAGGTTGTGAAATTTGTTCATGTGATTTTGGAATGTGTTTGTGAAATTGGTGGTATTTTAGGAATTTATAGTCATTGAATTTTATGCTTGAACAATATTACGCTTCGTTTTCGTGTTTTGGGTGCGGGAAATTTTACGAGGAAATTGAGGGTAGTGGCCTTGGCACGAGTCATGCCAAGCCTTGTGCCTCATGCCTGGCACAAGGCTTTCAAAAAGCATGGGACATACCTCATGAATGGCGCAAATCAGCTTGCACAAGACACCTATAAAACCATCGGTCCCTTCCTCCTTCTTCCCGAAACAGCAGTCACGATACACACCCTCTCCAAGTCTAAAATCCTCATATCTCCCTCATTTCTTAACCAAATCCAAAAAAATATGTCCTAAAATGCTCCCCTTTCAATTCTACACAAATTCCATTAGAAATTAGCTGAAAATTCATTTCTTCTCTTTGATTTTTTCTCCTAAAAACTCGAAGATTCTTCCATTTACGGTGTTGAAGATTGCTGGGATTTGCTATAGAAGGATTTCTGCACCGCCAGTTTCCAATTAGGTACATTGGCCGAAACCCTCTTTTGAAGATTTATGAAAATTTTGAATTTTTGGGTTGTTGAAATTGCATGTTTAGGACACTGGGAAGGGACTCAATTGTGATTTTTGAAATTGCATAATTTTGTGGGGAAATTTTGATTATTGGGTTATTTGGAATAAATTATGATTTGGGTCGTTAGTGTATTGTTCGATTATCTGTGTTTTTTGTTTATTTGCTGTTGAGATACCGAGACAGAAAGATGGTCCAAGTGTCCCCTTTATGGGAATACATACACCCCATCTGGAGCACTAGGAGTGATAGGAGCGTCTTGTGGGATTCCCCATCTTTGAGACCAAGTTTGTGAACAAGCATGTCCTTAAGAATATGCGTTGCGCAACAAACCAATTAAGGTTCTCTTGAAGAGGATCGGTTTGAGGACTTGTTGGGGAAATATTCCCCTACATACACCAAGTAAACATTGGAGTTCCTCGCTACATTCAAGCCGACAACAATAGGCGGAGCGACATGGTGGCTAGATTCCACTTGGAATACGTGGCCCGTTATATAACCTATCAAGATATTGTCGCGTGCTTCGGGTGGAAGTACGTGACTGAGGTGGCCGTCGGCACTAACGATTTCTTAGGATTTAATTTAGGACCATTTTGCTATTCCATCACCTGACAGCCGCGGGAGAAGGTGAGAAAGAACAGTGATACAATGCATCTAGCTCTTAAATATGCGGTGAGGTTGCTGACTATGGTGGTACTTAGATATTGCGAGTCTACCACTTCGACCCATGAGAACTGCAGTATGTTATGGTCAATCTGGACGAGGAGAAGTGTACTTCGGTATCCACGAGAGATGGAGCCAAGATAGCAGCTGGGGGCATGGTATCATTCCTGGCTGTTCATTTTAGCCTCCCGATGGATGATGTCATGAGAGAGAACCCGATCATCCCACACACCCTTACATTGGGAGCCTTAGTGGAGGAAGCAATGATTCTAATAGAGGGTAGACAAATCTAATGGTGCTACAAAGGCGCCAAATTCATGATTCTTCCTCAGGGTACGAGGACCTAGCTCAGACTACCATTTTCACTTCAGCACCTTCTTATAGATCTTGATCAGGGTATGAGTGTAGTCGTGGGAGGTCCCCGTGAGGAGCAGGACCCGCCACATCGACTTGGTTGGGGAGCTGACCAGACAGAGCAGCTATGAGCCACTTGAGTTTGAGCCATCAAGACATAGCATCTCCATTCCCGCCCCGCATGAGTATCACTCCGGGTACATCCACAGTATAGCCTATAATGAGGAGTATGGTTCATCGGGGTTCAGACAGTCCACTACATCATACAACCCATAGGGCCAACCAGTGTAGCAAAAACCCGGGTGAATCCATAGCCATTGAACTGTGGCCCTAATCGATCCCCCCAAATTCCCTTTTAAATATTATTTATCAAGGTTCCAAGAACTTATTCGATTCTCCAGTCCATATATTGATCATGGTGCTCACCGTCATTTCTTGATCTGCTCGAATTGGGGTTGTAACCACTGTAATCCTCCACCACCCACTTTCAGAGGATTGTTTTAGAGAGAGCGCAAGAAGAAGAGGACATCATCTTCTTGATTTTCGGAGGAATAAAATCAAGGATGAAATTATGGAAACTATCAAGATCTGTTTTAGTCTTATAACGACTATAAAGTAGGAAGATATAAGGAAATTCCGCTATGATCCCATCGCCTTAGTTCCAAAATTTGATTAACCCTAGGAGTACACCCACGGGTGTACCCCAGCGGTTGGGATGTTGATCAGTTGGTCCAATGGTCACAGGTTCGAACCTCGGCAGCGGCAGTGTGGGGATG
>JAULKJ010286314.1:0-12692 GCA_032355405.1 Rubia balearica | reverse complement strand
TATAAGCACATTACAAAAAACAAAAAAAAACAAACATAATCACATAATATATATATATATATAAGGAAAACAAAACAACCTCCACAAGCGTAGGACTGCTAAATCTTCTTTAGGTCAGTATGCAGTGAAGGTTCATCATTCTTCTTGGATTTCCTCATAAGAGGTACAACATCTAAACACCGTAACACATTTAAGATATATAACAACTCAAAATAAATAAGTAAATAGATGTAATAGAGAAAAATTACAATCACCGTCAATTTTTTCAAGTTCAGCATTTTGAAATATGCCTTCAACTCCTCCTAGAAAAGCTAAAAAATCATATACACAGTCAGTAATAATAAATTATTAAATAACAGTCAATAACCAATATAATCTAAGACACACAGTATAACTAACTAATGCACAAATTATGCTAACATACGCAACTTCTAATGAAATAAATACATGCTATCAAATCAGAAGAATACACACGGTATAACTAACTAATGCAAAAAGTGTGGTAACATATGCAACTTCTACTGAAATAAATACATGCTACCAGATCAGAAGAAAACACATATTGTATAACTAACTAATGCATAAAGTGTACTAACTTATGCAACTTCTAATGAAATAAATACATGCTACCAAATCAGAAAAATATAAGTACAGATAACAGTTTCATAGTTTTTCAAAACATATGCACAACATAACTAAAACAATACACATTACAATAATCAGTAGCTATCATATATATCTTACATCATGGCATATGAAAAACTGTATAAACTAACAGTAAATAAGAAATATAATCTGGCACACACACAATGTAACTAACTAATGCATGTTGTATATTAACATGTGCAACTTGTAATGAAATAAATACATGCTATTAAATCAGAAAAGTACACACAGTATAACAACCAGTGTCTATCATAAAGTAAAAATAATAAAACAGAGTAACTAACTAATACATATGTTATACTAACAAATGAAACTTTTAAAACAAACAAACGCATGTTATAAAGAACACTCAAAACATACAGATCTGACTTACAATTCTTTTTAAAAAATAAGCATACTCTAAAAAAGTCAACAACAACAAGACTGAAAAACTCACATACACACACAACAAGAAATAAAACGAGCAAAACTCCCAATATTAAAAAAGAAACACTAAAAAAACCAACCAAAAAAAGGAGAAGGCTAAGTCATCTTCTCCGCTTTAAGAGAAACTACCTTCTTTCCCTTCGTCATATCAGCACCGTATTTTGAAAGAAGACCTCCTGCTTTGCCCTTTGTCCTACCCATACTCTACAACAAACAAGCAACAAAGACGTTAAATCGGAATGGCGAACAATTATCAAACAATAAAATATGAATGACGATCAATTGTTGAAACCCAGAGTCGTTAAATCGTAGAAGGAATGAAAAACTTACCGAATTCAAACTTAAGGTTGAACGGCGAGATTACGACGAAGTTGAAAGGAAAAGAAAATTCTTACTCGGCCATGAATTTGGTGACGAAAAAGTGAGAAAATTACAGAGCAGCAATGACGGAAAAGAGAGAAAAATTGAGAGAGAGAAAATGAAAAGTAAAGTGGAGAGAAAACGTGGAGGAGAAACGGTAAAATTGAAGTTGTAATGGTTCAATAAAAATAGCTGGGAAAAGAAAAAGAAATTATAAATATAATAACTTCCCAAATTTATAACTAATTACAATTTGAACCCCGTTTTGCAAATCAGTCCCTGGCCAGTCAATAAGCTTATGGACAAACAGTCTTTCCTAAGACTTTCTCTAACTTGATAGTTAGTGTACATGCAAATTTACCCTTTATGGCAGATTTAGGCCGAAATTGGGTGAATAGTTGGGCTAAGGCTAGGACTACGATGGTGGGGTTGGGTGCTCGCTGCGGCAGAGGGTGGGAATCATCGGGGATGGAGGGTGAAGCTCAAAGGAAAGTAAGGGCGATGGCAAGGGAGATTGAGCGGCGATGGATTGGGTTGGCGAGTGGCGTAAGGCTTCAAGGCGATGAGGTTTTGTTGAAGTGGCTGGGGAAGTCGACAGCGAGGCTGAATTTCAGTCCAACTTGGCGAGGCTGAAAGTGTGGTGGCTTGGAAGGCTGAAGGTGGCCGAGGAGGCTGGGTGTGGTGGCTGAGACCTCTGCGGCCGGCTAGGTAACTTGGTTTGGTGAGTGGCCGGGGATGGGTTGTTGGGCTGGGTGGTAGGGTGGCAGGGATTGAGTGGTGGTGGGTTTGGTGGCGTAACGACGATCTGGTAGTGGTGGCATCGGAGCAGCGGCAGCGAAGGTGGTGGAACAACGGCGAAATAGAGGGAAATTTTGTCTTTCAAAATTTTGTATTAGGATGAAAGGGCATTTTGGTCATTTTTGGTTAGCCAATGGTCGAAAATGGCCAGTCAATGCCGGAATATAAACTTTAGGGTTATATTTGCAATTGTTTAGTAGTTAGGGTTGTTTTTGCACTAAAAATTATCTCAGGATTATATATGCACTTATTGAATTATATAGGGTTATATTTGTATATATCCTTCATTTTAAGCCACCTAACGAATGCAAGGTCATTATTTTTCGGCGTCAGTGTGTCAATCATTCCATCTCCAGTTTAGGTTTTCAATGGTGATATGGCAAAAGCAATCTCTAGAGAGCTTTCACGGCGAGTAGCAAGGAGAATGCTGGTGTCGATCGATCTCCAACAAGCCTTTGGCATTATCGATCGATCTCTACCGTCTCTGGTTTCACGGTGAGCAGAAGATCTAATCGGCAGATCAAGTTTCCTGGTAAATAGTGGCAGCGAGCTTCACAGTGGAATTCACGGCGAATGAGACTAACAGAAGCGTGGAGGTAAGCTTCACGGCGAAGCTTCCCGACGCTGCGGAGGCATGAGGTTAGATGAAGGAGATGGTGGCAGCAATGGATGTAGGAGATGGTGGCGGCTGTTGAGTGAGGGTGGCGATGTGAGAGTGAGGGTTGGGTAGCTGAGATGGCGACAGTGGAGTCGGGGTGGGGGAGTGAGGGGCTGGTAGAGGGTAGGAGAGGGAATATCATGACTTAGGATTTCTAGAAAGGAAGAAGGATTTGGGATATAAAATTTTATAAGTCTTTCTTTTATGTTGGGTCAAAAGTCAGCTCATTAAAGGCATTTCTATAGTTATAACCTCCTTTAAATTTAGTAGTTAACCTAAATTAAAGGTGGTTCTAAATGCAGAACCAACATTAGTTGACTGCAATTAAAGGAGAAACCACCACAACTTAATTTCGAATCACCTTTAAAATGAAAAAAGTGACCTAAGAGCCATTTCTGAACTCGAAAATCATTTCTGGCCTCAATTAAAGGCGGTTCCAATGATGCCTTTAATAGGGCATTTTCTACTAGTGATTAATGGCATTGCCGTTAGGCTCACGAATCACCTGCAGGAGTAGTATTGCTAGTTTGCAACAAAGCAAAAGTACAGTTCATAGAGCAATTGCTAAGCCACACAAATGCAATCCATCCAAGTTTAACATTAGCAACCAATGACAAGAGGCTGGAATGGTGACTACGCAAGTTAGAATGTAACATGAAATTCAAAGACATGTATAAAATCATACACATTGATGAGAAATGGTTCTATCTCACGAAAGCTACAACAAGGTACTTACTCGACCTTAATGAGACAAAACCCATAGGGTAACCCATAGCTAACATTACATTCCCAAACTTACGTTCATGTGTGCTGTTTGTAGACCATTTTTTTACTATTTTGGGGAATGTCTTATTTGATGGGAAAATAGGGGTATTATGTATATTGAGTACATTCTAGTAAATATAAAAGTATAAATAGGCCTCGTAGTACATTAGTTCTAACACCCATTAATTCCATAAATAAGGATGTGATTAGAAAGAAACTAATCTATGAGTTAATCCCAGCTATAAAAACAAAGTGGCCTAATAAAAGTAAGAATATAACAACTCGGCAAGATAATGCTACCTCGATTATTTTAGCAAATGACCCTGAATTTGAGGCAGCAAGTAGGTCATAGGAGTTCAATATCACTATATGGTGTCAATATGCAAATTCACCTGATTAAAACATATTGAACCAGGTTTTTTTCATCTAATTAAAGTTTACAACATCAAAATCTGAGTTCTACATTAGATGGTTTACTATATGCAGTGGAAGATGCTTTTGAAAGAGAGGAACCAAAACCATTGGACAATATATTTGTGTCAATACAAGCTGTGATGCTAGAAATTGTGAAATGCAGTGGACAAAACAATTACAAAGTGCCACATATTGGAAAAGAAAGGTTTAGGCAGCTAGGATTCCAACCACATAATCTTATTGCTGAATCTGAAACTATAAGGGGATGTTTACAATATCTGATTTCTGTGGGAAAATAGAGCAAAAGTTAGTGATCTGAGGCTTAGTATGGAAAATAGCGCAAAAGTTGGTGATCTGAGGCTTAAATAGTTGAGATTAATTATCTAGCAACACTTGAATAAGGATTAAATAGATTTCATACAACAAAGAAATCAACAATTTTTATTAAATAAATTTTGTGTAGAGATCACCCTTAAACATTTCATGTTAAGTGTAAGTTATTTTCCGCTTGGTGTGTGTACGTGTGGGCGAATTCTCTGGAAATAGACATGCCCCAAAAATATAGAATCCGTGTTGACCGTACTCACGGTCATAAACATACTCATCAATAACATTTTCACTTTATGGATCTTCCTCTGGGTTTGTAATTTCATTTTTCCCTGGATATTTATGGGCCGTGATTTCACTTTCATTTGGATATTTGATGTCCACCTAGAAGCATGTGTTTCCTAATGCATACAAAGTTATTTGTAGATTTTGTATGGCCGATTGTTAGGTTTAGGTGAGTTTACATTATAAGGGGTTCAGATAGCCTTTGTTGGTTTTCTTGTCTAAATCATTCAATTTGTAGATTATTTAGACCTAATGGATTCTACGTCCTTACGGGCATCTAGATCCTATTTTGTGAGCTTCTTTGTAGATCGCTCGTAAGAACGTCAGAGTAGATTAATGAAGATCATTCACAAGAATGGTAGAATATATTGGAAGGCCATTTGCAAGTATGGTTGTAGACCGAAGGTCGCGCGCTTAATCATGGTAGTAGATGGGATGAGAATGATTTGAAGTCTGGAAGATTTAGAAGACTGGCATGGTCGTGCCCTTTTGCACCACCCGTGTCAACTAAGATAGTTGTGCAGCTAATTACTGGCATGGTCCATGTCCTATTACACTGCCCGTGCACCTTGAAGGTTAATACTTGAAGACCCATCCCGTTCCTCACGCTATATGCACGACCGTACCATCAGAAGCCAGTGTCCTTAACCTTATGCTACTGCACTGCCCGTGCTGGCGCAGCAGCTTAGGGTTCTCTTGTTTTGGACCTCTTTAAAGCCTATTTCCTACGTACTATATAAGGAGCACTAGTCTACTAGGGTTTAGAACCTGATTCATTAGTTGTAATTTAACTTTCTTATTTCTAAGAGTAGGTAGAGAGAGAAAGGGAATAACTCTTATCTCTTCTTTCAATATTTCCTTGTTTATGCCTATGACATTGAATCCAATGATTATATTGGGCTCAATGTCCATGAAGTAGAGTAACATATTGGGGATTTAATTTGTATTCATGACTTGGTAGAGATTTTTTTAGATTCAAGGTCTCCATATCTTTTTATGTTTATGAATATCATGTTTGATTGATCTTTATGTTCTTTTGAAATGCATGTTATATATATATATATCCTATTCTACACTATAGTCATATGTTGTTCTATGCTTGTTTGCCCCTTAGGAGTGTCCGGTTAGGAAATGCTGGTTCATGAGTCTCCGACTATGTGAGTGTATGCACATAGGACCTTGAGCACCGTTCCATATGAGTATATGCCTAATTTTGACTGGATATAATGTGCCTTGATAGAAAAGTCATGATAGTTTGTAGCAACTAGGGTTGTAGTGTAACGACGATTGTCATTTCAACCTTAGAGTCGTCAGGAGATGCCTATTCTTTTGCCTCTATAGGCCTAGGGAGATTATCTCCACCTAGAAGCATGTGTTTCCCAGTGCATTCAACACATTTGATAGTACATTTTTCTTGGTTTATTGCTTGGATTGGTTGAGTTTACATTAAAAGGGTTTTAGATAGCCTTTGTTAGTTTTCATGTCTAAATTTCTCGTTTTGTAGATTATTTAGACCTAATGGATGCTATGTCCTTACGAGCATCTAGGTATTATTTTGTGTGCTTCATTGTAGATCCCTCATAAGCACTTTAGAGTAGATTAATGAACGCTATTCGCAAGAGTGGTAGAAGATATTTAATGGCCATTTGCAAGGGTGGAAGTAGACTGAAGGCCATGTGCTTAATCGTGATAGTAGATGGGATGCGCTAAAGAGAATGAATTGATGTTCAAAATATTTAGAAGACTGGCACAACCACTCCCCTTTGCACGACATGTGCCAACCAAGATGGCAGTAGATTAATCTCTTGGGGATCTAATTTGTATTCATGACTTGGTAGAGATTTTGGAAAATTCTAGATCTCCCTATCTTTTTATGATTATGAATATTATGTTTGATTTGATATTTACGTTCTTATGAAATGCATGTTATATATCCCTTGATACACTATAGTCATATGTACCATGTGCTGTGTTGGGCTTGTTTGCCCCTTGGGAGTGTCCAGTTAGGATATGCGGGTCGTGAGTCCTCGACTATGTGAGTGTATGCATATAGAACCGTGAGCATTGATTCAATGCGAGCTTATACCTAATTTCAACTGGATATAATGTGCCCCAATAGAAAACGCATGATAGTTTGTAGCAACTAGGATTCTAGTGTAGGAACATTGTCGTTTCAACCCTAGAGTCATCATGAAATGTCGATGTCTTTGCCTCTATAGGCCTAGGGAGATGATTTTCACCTAGAAGCATGTGTTTCCTAATACGTGTAACACATTTGTTAGTAGATTTTGCATGGTTGATTTCTAGGTTTAGTTGAGTTTACATTACAAGGGGTTTAGATAACCTTTGTTTGTTTTCTTATCTGGATTCATCATTTTGTAGATTATTTAGACCTAATGGATGCTATTTCCTTACGACCATCTATATCCTATTTTGTGAGCTTCATTATAGATCCCTCAAAAGCACTTTGGAGAAGCTTAATAAGAGTCATTTTCAAGAATGGTAGAAGATATTAAAAGCCATTCGCAAGGATGGTAGTAGGCCGAAGTCCACGTGCTTAATCGTGGTGGTAGATGGAATGCACCGAAGAGAAAGATTGAAGCCCGGAAAACTTAGAAGACTGACATGGCTATTCTTCTTTGCACGACCTGTTCCAACCATAAGGACTGTGCGGCCAATTAGTGGACCGCGCGCCTTGAAGGTCAAGACTAGAAGACCAAGTCCTTGCCCCACAAGGATATACACTGTCGTGCCATTAGAAGCCAAAGAAACTCAACTCCAGTCCACGACCCGCAAGGATTTGCATGGCCATGCCGCTGAGATGGCCAAAATGTCCCTCCAGTCAGCGACCTTGCACCGGCCACACGCTCAGTTTCCCGATGACCTCTGCCTAGTCGGTGGCCCATCTATTTTTTCACGGGCCATTTGTTATTGCACAGCTCATGTCGACATTGCATCCTAGGGTTTCCCTTGTTTTGGGCTCTTTTAAGGTCCATTTTCCACCAACTATTTAAGGTGCACTAGTCTACTAGGGTTTAGGGGAGTTCATTAGTTGTAATTCTATTCTCCTAGTTTCTAAGATTAGGTACAGAGAGAAAAAGAATAACCCTTCTCTGTTCATTTACTACTTCCTAGTTTTATGCCCAGGGGCATTGAATCTAATGATTAGATTGGGTTCAATGGTTAGGGAGTAGTTAATTTACTTGGGGATTCAATTTTTATTCATGACTTGGTAGAGATTTTGTGAGATTCTAGGTCTCCCTATCATTTTGTGTTTATGTATATCATGCTTGATTTAATCTTTACGTTCTTGTGAAATGTATATTATATATCTTATAATACATAATAGTTATATATTCCATGTATGGGGCTAGCCTTGATTGCCCCTCTAGAGTGTCCAGTTAGATTATGAGGGATCGTGAGTCCCTGTTATGTGACTGTATGCACATAGGCTGCATGCACCGAATCCACATGAGTGCCTAATTTCGACTGGAAGTCATGTTCCCCAATGGACAAGGCATTATAGTTTGTAGCAACTAGGGTTATAGTGTAGAGACCATTGTCGTTTCAACCCTAGAGTCATCATGAGATGCTGATCCCTTTTCCTCAATAGGCCTAGGGAGAAGTGTTCATAGTGAAGTGCCCAGGCTGTATTTCTTTATGGGGAAAGAGGAGCGCAGATCGACTGGATAGCACTACGCACTTTCCCTAATTACGGAGGTGGGGTTGTTGGGATAGACGTGAGCACCTTTATGTGACAGACATTTGGAATTATTGACTATCAACCACATTATGTGACATAGATATCGGGATAGGTTTACACATCTTGTATTTGATAGAATCTAGAATCAAAGTTTTTTACCGATCATTTTACGCAAATATCCCTAAGGTTTAGTTTAATATAGTTTATTCTCTTATTTTCCTGCTTAGTAGTTTATTAAATAACCCCTACCCCACCCCTAAAAAAAAACCATGTTTGCGACACTAGCTATTCGCGACATACGATCAGAGTGCCGTTCGATTGTGAGTCTTGCATAGTTAGCCTTTGAATACTAGCATCTCTGTGGATAACCCCGTACTTGCCACTAGCAACTTTTTGGTAGTTGGTAGTGAGTATGGGAACAACATTATAAATTCTATCTTTGTGAAGCACGCTGCGGGTTAAGCTCTCCACAAGGTTTTGTACGAACCCTCAGAGTGCGGATCAGGATAAGCGTTCATAGTAGAGTGCCTGCGATGTGTTTCTTTATAAGTAAAGAGGAGTACAACTATGTTTGACCGCACGACGCACTTTCCCTAATTACGAAGGGGGCGTTGATAGGATTAAAATGGACTTAGGAAACTCTATGTGAAAAACATTGAGAAGTGTCGACTATTGACCACACTATGTGACATAGACATTGAGATAGGTTTATAGGTATTGTATGTGATAGAATCAAGGATCAAAGTCATCTACCAGTCATGTTACACAAATTTCCCCAAGGTTTAGATTAATGTAGTTTGTTATCTTTCTTTGCATGATTAGTAGTTTGTTAGATAACACCCTCCCTCCCCTCCAAAGCCATGTTTGTGACACTAGCTATTCCCTATACACAATTGATGTGATGCCTGATTGTGGACTACCCTGAACTTGCCACTAGCTACTCTTTGGTAATTAGAAGTGAGTATGAGAGAAACACTATAAATTCTATGTTTAATCACCCAGCTCTCGGTGGGTTAGTGACTGCTCTCTTGTGAAAAGTTTGGTTTTATTAATGACCCTGCGGAGTGCGAACCAAATTTTGGTGCCGCTACCGGGGATACTAGTTTAAAAATACGATTGTTAACTTTCATTACTATTTGGTAGAGTAGTTAGTGTTTTTCTATTGTAGCTTTTGTTGGTTGTTGTGTAGAGATCTTTTATATCTTTCCTTGTTTTCTCCTAACTTGTGGTGCCAGTGTTTCTTTGTGGACTAGTAATGTACTGTTCATAGTTTATGGTACATACCTATGCGATGAACCAAGGAACCTTACACCACTTACCAGAAAACACAGGTAGGCGAAGAAGGAGAAATAGGGGAACTAGAGGAGAGGCTCCGCAAGGGCCAACTATTTTTGTTGACGAAGAAATATTTGAGATGGCGGAAGACAAAGGACGCCTAGGGAGTTAATGGCTCCAAATATGAAGATTCAACCTCTTCGCATAGTTTTCCCGTCTTTACCACCTAATATCACTTGTGAGTTAAAGAGTGACATGATCCAATACTTGCCCACTTTCCATGGAATGACCGGAGAGGATCCTAACAAACACCTCTCGGAGTTTCATTTTGTTTGCACCAATATGAAACCACTGGGGGTGTCGGAGGAGGACTACAATCTTAGGTCATTTCCTCTTTTGCTGCTAGATGTTGCTAAGGTTTGGCTCTATTACCTCTCACCGATCTGCATCACTTTTTGGATGGACATGAAACACAGATTTCTTGAGAAATACATCACAGCTTCGAAGTTTGTGGGTTTGAAGAAACAACTTTCCATTATTTCACAACTTTTGAACGAGTCCTTGTATGAGAAATGGGAGAGGTTCAAGCCTTTATTAGCTAGTTGCCTTTATCATCCATTCAAGGAATGCAACCTTTTCTATTACTTCTTAAAAATCTTATGCGACAAAGACATGCACATGGTGAATGTGGCATGTAGTGGTTCAATAGCAAATAAAAGCACCCAAGATGCGATGACACTGTTCGAGAAAATGGCTAATGGCACAAGGCAGTTCGGTACCCAGTCAAGGGTGAAGGTTTTAGAGGAGCCCATATATTCTCCCAAACTTGAGAAACAAGTCCAAGCACTTGCTTCCATGATGAAATAATTTATGAAAAAAAGGATGCAATAAGTGAAGGTGTGTGGTATTTGCAATTTAGATCACCCGATAGATACATGTTCGCAAGTGGTGGATAATTTTGAGGAGGGGAAGGCCTTAGATTTCAATGGTGGGAATAGGCAGTTTCCTAGAAGGAAACAGTAAGAGTTCTGAGAGAACCAAGGTAGAGATCGATAAGAACTTTATGCAAACTCGTTCAATCCTCGATACTGTGACTATCTAAACTTTTGATAGAGCAAGGACACCAAGGGTGAAATCGAGGTGGACCACCTTAACCTTACTCGGAGGAGGAGGTCTTTCCAATACTAATGCTCAAATGTAAAAGTCGAACAAGGAGGAAATTCATGAGGCGATCACACAATTGGAAAAGAAGAGTGATGTGTTCGCAGAGCGAATAAGAAGAGAGATTGAGGAACTAAGCGCAAAAGCCTTTTGAAGTAGCAAAAACCTTGAAGTGCAAGTTGGTCAACTTGCCACTACGGTGAGATAACTTGAGGCTAGAGACTCCGGAGAGCTACCGCCTCAACCCGAGGTGAACCCTTGCAATGTAAGTGCCTTGAATTGAGAAGAGGGAAGGAGGTACGCAAAGCCGAGAAGGAGGTCATGCAAGAGGATGACAAATTCGTGGAAAGCAACAAAGCCAATTTCAAAGAAGAGAAGATAGTTGCTGAGGAGAAGCTCTCGAAGGAGCACCCCACCACCGAAGTAAGGGTCAAGCCTCCACCTTTATTCCCTAATATTCTAAGGGGAAGACCAAAGGTGGCATCCAACAAAGCTCAAATTCATCAAGTCTTCGAAAAGGTTGAGGTTTCATTCTAATTATAGATGTTGATAGAGTGAGAATTCTTACCAATGTAGCCTTTCCTTATAGGTATAAATAATGGTATATGCAAGTAGAATACAATGATGGTATAAATACACATCAATTATACAATGAACGTAGACAATAACATATACTCTAACACCCCTTCAAGCTAAGTGTGGGATTTGATAACATGCAGAAATTGGATCGAAATCACTCAAACAAAGAGCGGGGTAAGCCCTTAGTAAAAATGTCAGCCACCTGAAGCGAACAAGGAACATGAGCAACAAGCAGTTTTCCGGAGGCCACAAGTTCATGATAAAATGTTAGTCAATGTCAATATGCCTCCCTTATTTGTGTGCAACCAGATTTTGGCCGAGAAAATTGGCAGTGTTGTTGTCACATAAGAGAAGTGGAGGCGAAGCTGAAGTGACATGAAGATCCCTCAAAAGGTGACATATCCACACCAACTCAGAAGAGGTATTGGCCATAACTTGATACTCTGATTCACAGCTGGAGTGAGATACAGTAGGTTGTTTCTTAGTAGACCAAAAAACAAGATTACCTCCAAGAGAAATAGCATAGCCATAATCAGCGTCTGAGTAACCCAAAATAGGAAGGGAAAAAAATAATGGCAAGAAAGAAAGGACATAATGAAGAGTACTACTAATATAACAAAGAATCCTGGTAACTGCCTAGAACTGGTTGACCGTGGACTCTACAAAAAATGGGTTGACCGTGCTAACAACAAAAGAGATATTTGTCCATGTAATGGTGAGGTACTAAAGTGCCCCAATGAGTGACCTGTACAAAGTGGATTTGAGAACTTTGGACTAGAAGTGTCGTGTAGCTGGCTACCCGAAATAAAGGGAGTAGAGACAGGAGTAGTATTTTTAATACCAGCCCGCTGAAACATGTCCATGCCAAACTTGGTTTTCCCCAAGAAAAGACTCGTACAAGACCAAGAAATCTCCATACTAAGAAAGTAGTGAAAAATACCAAGATCTATGATGAAAAACTTCTGAAGAGCACAAGAGATAAATAGGCCGATGAGAGAAGAGTCATTGCTTGTCAAAATAATTTCATCAACATAGATAATCAGATATAGCATTTGAGAACCTCGATAATAAATTCAAAGAGAGGTATCTGTTGCACTGCATGTAAAACCCAGTTGGAGTAGAAAAGTACTAAAATGCTGAAACTAAGCACGAGGCGCCTGCTTGAGACCATAAATGGCCTTCAAAACATGAGAGGGTCGAAGAGGATCTGTATAACCTGCAGGCTGTTCCATATGCATGGGAGCATCTAAGACACCATTTAAAAATGTTTTTTTT
>JAULKJ010286304.1:0-12692 GCA_032355405.1 Rubia balearica | reverse complement strand
ACTTTTAATATTGCAACTAAAACTTTTTACCTTTTATAATTTTAATTAAACCCCGTCTTTCCATAAGTCTATGGAAAAACGGCCTTTCCCAAAATTTTGACACATTTAAATTTACGTGTTTAAGGATTGAGTTTTTTTATGTTACAAAACTAATTAATCGATTTCAATGTTTATTTATTATTCATTTCAATAATTATTTAGTATTAAATATTTTAATTTTTATTATATAGTCTTTTGCAAAGATATTGTCGGGTACCTGTAAATTTTAAAACTAAAATACTAAAACTCATAAATAGTATTCTTTTAAAGATTATATGACAATCAATCATTTATACTCATATTTTCATATGCTATGTCAAGTAATGTTTGACCATCTATTAGTTAAAATCAAAAAAATTTATTCTTATTTATTTATAAAATACTAATTTTTTGGAGGTTAATTTTTTTCGATATATACTAATTTACGTGAGGATTAATTAGAAATTTTTGTCAGGTACAGGTGAGACCCAATCGGTTTGTGTATGATTTGGTAGATTATTTTGTGTTCGGGTATTGGGTCTTGATCGGGTGTGTTCGGATTCAGGTGTCATTCAATAGTTTTGAAAATTATTAGACTGGATCGGGTTTGGTTCAAGATGTTTTATTTTGGGTAATTTGGAAATAAATTTTTTAAATCGGGTTCGGATCGGATTTGGTTTGATTGTTTCAATTTCAAGTACAATTCGGGTATACATTTTTTGAACCTGTTTGGCTTGGGTTTGGTGGAGTTAGTTTGGTTTTGGTACTTTGTGGGTACATCCTCTTTCAGGTCGAGTTTGGTCGGATTACAATATATTCAATTCGAATTTTGATCAGATTAATATAGCAAACATGTCATTATAATGAATACTCTTTTTTAATATATTACTTTTCTAAAAACAATTCTCGATGAACTAATCTATTATATATATGTACATATTATATTTTATGTAGTCAATTTTTTTTGTATACTTTCGATCTTTTAAAATAAATAAAAAAATCTCTTGTGAAAAATATTTTATTTGTGTAAGCATTAATGCATAGACATTATCGCTTAAAGATTATATTACGTACTAGCGAAATAAAATAGTTTATATTTAGATGTTTTTTCTATTTTTGTTGTTGATCATAACTCATAAAACTCCTAACTTGCAAGTCATATTTTTTAATTATATTAGTTATTATTTTAAAATATTAAGTCTTTGTTTTTTTTAATATGTGTCTATATATTTAGGCCATTCGCAATACATTTTAAAAAAATACTATATTAAATTTAGATAACAAAACGTTACTAAAATTTTCAAATATGTTAATAATATTATTATATAAATAATTTTTATGATATATTTTTATTTTTATTTTCCCTTAACAATAATTATGATGTGTATATATTTATTTAATAAAATTTTAATTAATATAACTTTTTGACAAAGTTGATTTTATCTAATTCACTCATTGTAAATGATTTAAGAAAATAACAGTCTTCTACGAACCTAAGGTTTTATGTGCAATTTTTAAATACTCAACAATTGGGGGAACAAAAAGATCTTGTTGTGGGAGTCAAACCAGAGACATCTTTAATCTAAGGAAATCATTTAACCAACAAAGCTACGAACTTTTGTTTAATTTTCTCACAAACAATAAATTCTAATACTTGGAAATATTACTAATTAAATTAGTTCATATGTTTTGAAAATTTAAAATATGTTAATATTATTATTATATAAATAGCTATTATCGTACATGTTTATTGTTATTTTTCATTAGTAATAATTATATATTTGTATTTTTGTAATTAATCAAATATTAATTGATAACTTTTTGACAAATTTTATTTTACCTAATTCACTCATTGTAAACGTTTTATAAAAATACATGTTCATTTTTCCCTTAATTAAGTGCAATATCAGTATATTACCAATAAATCTCTTTAGAATTAAATTTACTTTATATAAACAATGTTGACCAACTTTCTATATAAATTAAATATCCACTATTTTACTAATCGTAAATTATGAGTCTTATTAGTATTTATTTATATTTTTTTAGAAGTACACTAGCTTTATATAATAAACCATAAGTAGTTCTGGTTCAACACATTCTTGGTATGATTTTTTTTATAAAAAAAGATAACTTTTTAAAAGTTTAATAATACATAAGTAATAGAGTGAATGTGAACCTCAACATAAAAGTGTAAAGTTTATAATGTGGTCATTTGAATGGAAAATAATGAATTGTTTTGCCTATAGTCATGTAAAATAAATAATGAATGCTTTCATCAACTACCGAAATGCAGAGCAAACTTACTATGAAACCTTTGATAAAGCGGTAACAAAATATATTCATTAATCATAAATGTTGCGAATAATGTCATAATGTTTTGAAATTTTAGTAATATGGCACAATTGTACCAAAACATTACAACACATTTATTATTGTGTTGTATAATTAAGTCATTTTACATAAGTATCATAAATTATTTGTCGTAATCTTAGGGAATTATAGAAAGTCTCATATATATGTCACAAGAAAGATGACAAAACAAAGAAATGACACAATTGTGCCACAAATTTACAACAAATTAATAATTATGTCATTTAATTGTGACATTTTATTAAAGTGTTGTAAAAATATATCGTAATATTGAGACGCTAAATTATCTGTTGCATATGTGTCACAGGAAAGGTGACATAGCAAGGAAATGATGTAAAATTGTCGCAAATAAATGGCCCATAGGCATAAGCATTGCGATTATGCGACACTCACTATTAGTTGCATGCATATATGTCGCAATAAGTCAACTTTGTTGCAATGATTAATTCAAAATAGATACTTTTGAAATTGATGCTCCCAGCATGGAGATTTTGAGGAAAACGACAATGAGCGTATTATCGAAGAGTTGGAGAGAGCACAAGCACACATTTTATAGGGATTACATATTCTCTTACAGGAAAGGAGAGCGTTCATGGTTAACTTATACACGCATTCAACCGGAAAGTTGGGAGATACACAAGAGAAGTGTCTTGGAGGATGAAGAAAACGTTAGTCCACTTATATACTCCCTATATCACACTATAAATTTCTTATTTACTTTTTTACAGTATTCAATAAACATGTTTGACTGTAAATATCTCTAGTTACCTACAATAGTGTTGCTTAAAAAATTATATTTAGAAAATAGATGTTAAGATGAATCTAATAATATCTCACATGATATTTTAATTATATATAGATTAATTTATATTTACGGTCAACGTTCAGAAAGTTTGACTCCCCAAAAGCAATTAATCAAATTATAGTGGGACGAAGGGCGTATAAGTTTCTGTGTATTTAGATTATATAGTTTTTGGTATTCACAACTCTATGAATTCGTATCCTAGGGGACCAGGGAAGTAAATAGAGTAAATGCCAAGAAGAATGAATATTCTTATCGGAAGATTCATAGGGGCTATGGTTTGACGGCCCTCGAATTCATAAAAGAGCTTTTCAAAAAGGACGTCCAACTTGCAATCGAGGGAGGGATGACGAGGAGGAGGAAAGATTATCGGTCAAGCCGATCAATGTGGAATTGATCGAGAGGTGTGATTTATTCATAAGGAGCCGTCAAAATAAGGATGGTAGATTGCTAAACCTTAGGAAAATGAACTTGCGGAACAAGTGGTAAGTGTCACTTGATTTTTTTTATTTCATTACTTGCATTGACTCATCAATTTTTTTATGGTTCATGTTTTAATGACCTCACGTATGTAGGATAAATTGAAACAAAATCAAATATAAGGAAAATTTGTTCCAACGGGTAAAATTGACATCCTTACCGAACCTACGGGTAAATTAGATCACCCAAGTTGTGCTAGGGGGATAGGTGCCTTCTTATCACAAAGATATGCATGGTTTTACAAAAGGGAAAAACCGTCTAGGGTGCACATCTTGCAAAAAGAAGCTATTATACAAGACAAGCGCATGGAGCAACAAGAAATTAGAAAAAGGAAGTTAATCCAACACAAAAGTCTTCTTGTCCCAGAGAATTCGGACGACTTAATGCCAAATTGAACTCCTCTATCTAGAGGCTCACGCCACTCGCCAGGCAAAGTTGAGGTCAACCACGAGCCAAGGCTTCTAACTCAAACGGAAGAAGACAACAACTTAGACAAGTCGATCACGTCACCACCCAAAAAGGTACATTAATATTTTTAACACGCACAATAAATACATAATAGGATTTGCATGTAATTTAAAATTTAATTTTTAATGCCATATAGTCATCAAGTTCGTGTGAGTTATACATTGATCAAGGCGACAAAGGTATGCCCCTCCACGTTGCCGATGGTGTTTTGTACCCGGCTATGGAACATCATCACAGCAAACCAATTGCGGATGGTATTTGTTGAGTTTCGTTGAAAAAAGTTGTGGTGTTCAACGCCATATAGTCAATTCAAGATGACAACTATAAGAAGGTGGGTCCTTCACAAGGATTATTTCTTCTTTGGCCTCGTCGCCTCATTTATACCGACCCGACAACGGATAATCATTTGAAGGAGGCCCCCATTAAGACACCTAAGCTAGCTGTACAAATACCGAAGAAGGTTAGAGCTCCGGTCACTTAGGCGCAGGTGAATAAGAGTTCACCTCAATTTGTTAGGGTGTTGTTCGATTGGTTTACCGCACACCCCCATAACTCAACATACTTATTTTCCAAAAATCAGTGTGGTTTTGGTTCTAAGCGAGATATCATTGCCTCATGGATTGACTTCGAAGACCTTTGGAGGTGTGAGAAAGTAAACCAAACCATAATGTCCCTCAACATATTGTTAGTGTATTTTTTAATCATTGAAATTCACATTTGTGGTAGTAATAAGTATTGTATGCAATTAATGTTCTCAATATTGCATTAAAGGTACATGTATCACATTGTGTGTCAAAATGTCAAGGGTTAGGTGGGCTATTTGTGCCCCGTGATAACTCAAGAAATTGGATTCATATTTGATAAACCTATATCCGCAAGAGTCTAGGCAGGAAAGATTAAAAAAAATTATTCATTGCGCCATACATTAAGCATTGATGGTTAGATACTCATTTTAATTAAAGGATTTATTAACGTCAGTTGTTTTTGTATTGAATTTTCTGCAGAGACCATTGGAGATAAGGAAGGTAATTTTTGCTTTTACATCTTATCCCGAAGTAGTTTCGATTGCGGAACCATGTCCTATGTTCTTGTATACATTCGTAAAGAGCCGATAATTAAGTTTCGGACACGGAATTCAAGGTTCAAATAAGCACCCAATTCAGAAACTTGAAATTCATTTTTATCTGTGTTATGCGTCGAAATACAGTTATGGAACGAAAAATGCATCCGACTCAATAATTAAATGCAAAGGCCGGATCCGATTGAGGAACCTCAATTACGTTCTAGACTCTTAACTTAATTCTTTTGACCAAAGTTGATGTTTTGACCTGACGGAAGGGTCACGACTCAACATATCTATAAGTTGAGGGACTAATAGTGTTATATAGATCAAGAATGGCCATACTAAGAGTGCTCTTCCCAAGCCACACAATCCAGGAAATTGTTAAAGGTCATGTTTCGACACATGTCTTTTTCGAGACAAACTACTTAGTATGGGAGAAAGAAGTGCTAGGGAAATACACAGTCAAGTCAGGATATCATAATCCTTGGGGAATAAGGTTAAGATCAAAACCGTCATCTTCTACATCACGAAATTTGGACTTGAAAGATTCAAAAATTTCTGAAGATCCTGTGGCATTCAAACATTCCAGAATACATCAAATTCCTAATACGGAGAATGATTCAAGGGGTATGCCCAACCAACATTAACCTAAGGAGCAGAGGTATGAATCTATCGTCTAAGGGCCATATGTGTTTTAATGTGGACGAGTCAGTTGAACACATGATCTTCGAGTGTGACTTTGCTAAAAGAGTTTAGAGGCAGAGCATATTAGAGTTGAACTTCAGTTCAGATAGTCCCACTTCATTAAAGAATTGGTTACAACTGTGGTTCACAATGGCACCAGAAAAGGATGACATAAAGTTAGCTTGTTTTATAATATAGTCAATCTGGTGTGCAAGGAATAAGGCGGAGATTGAATGGACACTATCATCATTTGATCAAATCATGGCAGATATTGGTTCATTGGTTCATGGGGCTAGAGTAGGTGATTCCATACTGGGTTTGTACAATCATCTCCCACAAGGACCCACATATCGATTTCCAAACAACCAATCAGACACAGAGGATGACCATTTTAAGGAAATAAGAAAGGTTGGGGACATTAACCTTCTATGGACCAAAAAAGGTAAAAGTGTGAATCATCTTTTTCAGGACCGGACCTTAATAAGCACCGACGTGGCGTTCAACAATATCACAGGAGAAAGAGTCGTTGCCTGGTGTGCAAAATAATCAAATAAGGACGCTGAGTAGAGAGGCACAAAGCCATTACACTCATTGTCGGTAGCCTGTGCAGAACTAACAGCCATTCTACAGGTTGTTAACAAAAGCAAGCTCCAGAGGGAAGAGCAACCTAGTGATTAAAATAGATTGGGAGAATGCTTTGCCTTACATTAGCGATTATCCTCACATCCCACCAGACGTTAGACAACTTGTAAAGGAAATGTTGGTTTTAGGTACTGTATTCCATAAGTTGGCCATTGTTAAAGTGGATAGATTAGAATTAGCGGCAACTCATGAGTTAGCACACTCTATCATATATTGTATTATGTTGTCAAATCATGAATGAGAATGAATCACTTTCTTTTAAAAAAAGAAACTTAAATGATGAATTCTCCACTTTCGAGAAACAAAATACTAAACAAACCAGGCCTTGGGTATCAAAATTAATATATCGAAGTCTAAAAACTCATAGAAGTAATGTTAGGGCATGGGCAATGGCGGTTTTTTTATTTTAAGAAACCGCTCTAGAAATCAAAAACACCAACAATGTTGATTTTTAAGGCGGTTTCTTAATATAAGAAACCGCCCCCATGGTTTCTTGGTAATAAACTAGTTAAGAAACCGGTTGGTGGCCCAACCTTTCTTCTTTTATTTTTTTTCTTCAAAATTTCTGAATTTTTAAAATTTGTAAATTTTATTTTAGAATCGATAAAAAAATTAAAATCAGTAAAAAAAATTAAATCTAAAAAAATTTATATTCAAAAAATATTTAATAAGTTTTGGAAAAAATGAAATGAAATTTTAATATTCAATTTCATATTTAATTTATTTTGGGTAGATAAATTTATTTAAATTAAATGTAAAAAACTTGTGAGTATGATAGAGAAAATCAAGTGGAATCCATGTGATACGAATATCAAAATGGAATTGAAAGCTTTGATTGATCAACTTCATGATGAACAACTCAAGACCAAATCGGCTAGAATTTGGATTAATTATTTAAACTTGTCGATTAACTGAAGACGTCGTGAAGCACACTATACTCTTTTTTCCCAGTAGGTTTTTAATGAGGTAGTGTGATCTTTGTAAACTATTTTAACATTATTTTATTTCAGTCTAATAACTCAGCCATGTGGGATTATGAAGAGTTAATATTTTTGACCCAGTCCATTAGGATTTTCGAAAATATGGAGTTTTATTATTATTAGAATTAGATTTGGTAAGATTAGATAAGATAATATTGTTCAACCTCACTTCTTGAAGAATTTGGTCATAATAGGGTTTGTTTTAGGTATTTTAGTTAGATATAGTTTTTAACTTCTTAAATCTGCTATAAGTCGATTCAGTTTCCATGTGAGATTAGGGTTTATGGCCGAGACTCCTCCTATAAATAGAGGGCCTTGCCCACAAATTTTATTAACCTTTTTATTAATCAAATATTTAGAATTTTGAGTTATACTCATTGCTTGCTAGCATCTTCATTGTTACTTAATCCTGCGGGTTAATTAACTATCAATAACCTTGTAAACTAATCATGCGGGTTAGTTAGTGAGCAAGTTGAAATTAAGTGTACCCGATGGCTAGACGCTTGAATTTGTGTGGCCACCATAGGGTTTGCAAATTGCCTATTGTTGTCAAAGATCTAAAATTCCGCAATCCAGAGTTTTCGCAAGGAGATTCATATCACCATGAGTAGTAGAAACTTATTTCTTACCATTGTGGAGAATAAAATGGGTAGTTTCTTAAATGGTTTCTTAGGGTGAGGTGGAAGGGAGAGAACGATAGAAATAATATGTTTAATTGGTAAGAAACTGCTAACAGTTTTGCCCTTGGTCAACTCGTGTTGGTTCTTGAATAAGAATCCTCTCACACCCGCGGGTACACCCCAGTTATTGGGACATGGGTTGTGCCTGGAGAGATTCACGGTTTGAAACTCGGCAACGGCAGTATGGGGATTTTTCGCTAGTCGAGGGTCTCTTGTGCTCACCGAGTATGGGCTAGCCCATGGTTTCTAGTGCTAGTCTACCGTAACTTACCTCCCATATAATGACTGTGGTGTCGATTGGTATGGACTGCTAAGTGCGAGCAACGATTGCTTTTTTTTTTTTTTAAATTAGAATCCTCGTCCAGAAACCGAGTGTAGTCAAGGACAATCCTAACATTCCAGGAACTGTATGACATGCCTGCTTCTGCAGCATTTCCATCACAAACTTCTGGGTCAGAAGGCAACCAAACTCCGTCACATCAAACACAAACACATTGTAAAATAAAGTAATAATAAAATGAAAACGACAAACCAGACAAAGCTATATCCGTAGACAATGTACAACGGTGAGACGGAACTAATCCAACTCAATTCATTAAATAATCAATCTCTCTCTTCCACATCAGCATTGAACCCACAACTAAATCACCTTTTTTTCTCCCCCACAATGTTGAGACATTTCTAAGCCCACTCCATGGACCTCACTTGATTCTCTCTATCCCACTCATTAATTTTACATTTAATATTTAATTTATATAAATTTACCTAAAAAAATAAATTCAAATGTAAAATTTAATAATACATTTGTAGTTTATGAATTTAATTTCATTTTCATTTTTTCCAAAAATTAATTTTCATTTTTAAAATTTATTTTATAAATCATAATTAAAAGGAACCATATATTTCTTTAAATAATGTAATTTTGTTTTTTAAAATGACCAAAATTTAATTTAGATTTTGAAAAATAAAAATAGAAGTTCATAAGAACTTTTTAGATTTTTGTAGGATTTTTAAATAGCAAAACAAGAAAAGTAGAAATTTTAAAAAAAACAAAAAAAAGGCACAAGGAACAGAGAATGGAGCAGAGAATTTGTACTCTCTCCGAGCAGGGAACTCATGAGTCTATGGACCTGGCCTACCCACGTTCTCTTGCATGCAAATGGAGCAGAGAATTTGTACTCTTCCCGAGCTCAAAATATAATCTGGCTCAGTTTCTCTCTTCACATTGAGCTCGAAATTAAGCCTCACTATGACAAAGTTTTGGCTCTGAGCCCAAAATTGAACCCATTGCACACGCTCTAAGGAATTAAAAAGTCAGTAGGTAAAAGACGTATGTGCCTACTTTTTTCTGTGGAATTTGAACCATAGGTGTCACTTTCTTTCGAAAAAAAGGAAAGCTGTACACCAATCACAGTGGAGCAAACATGGCTAAGAAATAGAAGTCCTTGCAATTTCATACCGAAAAAGTGTTTCGGTAACTTAGTAAACCACATTATTAAGTTGGCATTGGCACCTTTTCAAGAAAAAAAATACATAATATTTTATAGGTCTTGGCTCGTGTAACAAGGTTTTGTTCTGAAAGGCACGCAAGGTAATAGCAATTGAATGGTTCCATGGAGTCCAGGAAAAAGGAATTGAGATTATCTTCCGGGAAAGTTAAAAAGGAATCCTCCCATTTCATAGTTGACACAATGGTCGTCCGAAACTATTTTGGACATTTGTGTGCTTCGTAGGTGGTGTGATTTTTCATTCTGACATCCCTACCATGTTGCTTTGCAGCAGCTGCGCGAAACTACAGCGCTTTGAAACCTCGCTCTTTCCTTTTCGCAGAAGAGCTCCATTCCAATTATTCCCTCACGCCGGGACATCTCGGGGGAAGAGCTCCGTTCTCCATCGCTCTTTGCTTCCTCCTCAGGTATACTCCTTCTTATCGCTCTCTGTCTTTCTTGACTATACTTGAATGATGGGTTTTGAAGAATGTTTTTGCCTTTTATAAAGACTTGGACCAGAGCCCTTCTCACCTCCATAGTTTTGTAGTTCGGAGGAGAAATAATCGAAGTTGTGGTGCCAACAAAATTGGTCGACTTGCCTTGTCAAAGGTTCGATTTTCATATCCTCGCCTTGTTTCATAAATTTTGGCTATTGCGAATGTGTTATTTTAGTTATGCGGTTGATTGATCTTATTGTTTGCTTGCATACATTCAATATTAGTTATTCCAGATTATTGTTTGTTCTCAGTGTCAAAGCCTCAGAGGGTTTGCAAGTCTTCTCTTGGAAATTCTTATTGCGTTCCAATTAAGTACTCCTCTAATGTTTCAAATTCCCTTTGCTGGTTGTCACAAGACTTCCTCTTTGATCCTGGCATTGCAACTTCCACACAGATTTCAAGCATTATCCTCCCACTGTGTGCATTTCCATGCCGGTCAAAAGGCAAAGTCTATCATGTCCTTTCATTTCCTTATCTCATTTAAATTTTAAAATGCAATTCATTTTATGTAATGGGTATTTGTTATTACAGAGGCCATCTTGAAAGTCACAATGAATCTACTTGAACTAGAGCAAAAGAACAAGAGAGAATGATCAAACACAAAAAAGGAATACTCCCTCCGTCCCATCTCAAATTGCACAACAATCATTATTACGTTCTTCGAGAAACATGTTTGATCGTTAACATCTTTACCTACGTATAATAACGAAAAATAAAAAGTAGATATTTGGAAACTACTTGTTACGACGAATTGAACAATATCATATATGAGAATATTATTATTCAAATATGTGGTCAAAATTAGACACTGAATAGTGACATAAAGTGAAGTGGACAATTTAACCTGGGACGGAGGGAGTAGAGAAATTATAATTATATGAGTAGTCAACAACAAAAGAGAAAAGGAAGCTGAGATTGGTGTGAAAGACGATAATTATATGAGGATTGAAGAAGATGAGAGTGGTGCGGAAGAAGCTTGAACTCAAAGCCCAGGTCTTCGAAAGTTTTGTTTTTAAAATTTTCAATATAATTTTCTTTCCTTGTACGTACTTGTTTACAAAAACTCATGTGAGATGGTCTCATCTAATATTACAGTGAGACGGATGATTTAAACACAATTGTTTGAAGTTAACAGACAACATGAGATACTTTTTATAATTTTATTGTGTTCCTTGTCTCACTATAAGTTATGCTGATACGATCTCATATGAGTCTTTCTCTTGCTTTTTTTTATTCACTTTTTCTCAACAAACAAAAGCATAATTATTAGAAATTAATCAAATAAGACATTGAGAATTTTATCTTAATTTTAAAAACATGCATTTAACATGATTTGAGTATAATCATTTAATTTTCATTAATCATCAAATATTATTTGACAGAACAAAAATTATATATTTTAAAAAATATATATCATAGAACATATACATATTTATAACATTTGTAACTACAATTCATTATCTAACCGCACGGAGCGGTGTTAAATAACTAGTAACTTATAACGTTATATAACTAGCAACTTATAACGTGAGAGATCACATTGGCTGCATAAGATGGTGATAAATATACAAACATTTGAAATCTCATATCACGATGCACATTCACACCGCGATGAAATCAAGCGAATTACAAAAGCCCCATCAAACAGAAGAATAATCTATCGGGAGACAAGAAGCGTGAAATACATAAATCACAAGTATCACGAAAGCAAAATGGAACCAAAAACCTCCCACACTTGACAAACAATGGAAAAAGAAGGTTGAAAAAAATAGGTTAAAACACCAGCAGAAAATTGTCAAGTCTCCTTCATTTACCCTCCGGAATGGGTAACAGGTGTGGTTATGAATTGACCATCCATGTAAATATTGAGAAACTGCTGCGGTAAAGAATGCTCCGCCTACAAGAAGAGCAAATTCTTAGTTTTATGCAAGAACAGATGAAATTGAATTCAGTGTAGTTGTTACTCTAACACATATCAGGATCTTGTAAGGTACTCATCGCAAAGCTCTACCTGACAACCAGGCTCCAAAAAGTTTATACTTCTACAGGAGAATTACTCTATTTTAGGTATCTTAAGAATTATGTAAAGGAAAGTTCTTTTAAGAATTTGTAAAGATAGGGAGGAATCATTCAAGGGTTTGTGCACACTAGGACTAGCATTTTTCATCAAACAAATTGCTATCAAGGAATGAGGAGATATGGTACCCAGGTAGCCTCGCTTTTCATCCGAAGAGTAAAGGCCATTTCCCATAATTTCCAAGTAAAACTACAGTTTATAGAAGAGAAACAGCTTAACCATGTATTTAAGAAAGTGAAAAGTTCCAAGAGATGCAAGTCTCCTTGAGATTTGTAATGTCACTTCCTTAAGATTGAAAGAAAGAATACAAGAAATACCCATTTTTCTTGCGTGTTAATTCTCAATGTTGTAAGAATGCTACGACAATGATTGCACTTACCCAATCATCATCAGGCCCGGCACCAGGAACTAAGACATTAATTTCACTCGATTTTGCAG
>JAULKJ010286303.1:0-21793 GCA_032355405.1 Rubia balearica | reverse complement strand
AGACTCTGGATTGTGGAATTTTAGATTTTTGACTAAACGAGGGATTTTGCAAACCAGTATAGCCGTACAAACTGATCAAAACTAGCCCTCGGAATCTTGAAAAACTCGAGAATTGTAAAGCCAACTACCCCGCGGGATTGGTTCACAATTTAAAAAATTTCTCGTTAACTAGCCCGCAGGATTAACTCACAAATAAAGGGTTCTTTGTTCACTAACTAGCCTGTATGATTAGTTCACAAAGGGTATTGATACTTAATTAATCCGCAAGATTAAGAAACAATGAAAATTAATGCTCGTAAGCAATAAACTCAATCAAAAATTTGAATTTTTGATTGATAATAATGTTGTGTAAAAGTGTATAATTTCGTGGATGGCCTCCCCTATTTATATGGTATAATTCGGCCAGTACAAATAGAAACTGAAAAGAATTATGGCAGGTTTGAGAAGGTAAAATCATATCTAACTAAACTACCTAATTTAACTATAAATGATGACCATCTTCATCCAAGTAAATCAATCCAAATATTTGATGAATTCTTGAATGAATATACCCTATCTAAACCTACCAAATTTAATTCTAATCTAATCAAAACTCTTAAATTACGATATTTCAAAATTCTTTATGAATATGAGCATCCGACCTCATTAAAAAACCCAAACGAAAAACGAGTATAGTGTTAATCTCATAAAAATACTAAACTAAGAATAATATAATAAATGATATTTTTGACATCGTATCAATATATATTTTCTATGAAAAATAGTCAATTCTAAAATTAATGTTTAATTATTATTATTAAAACATATTCAAAGAAAAATTTACCGTGGTCCAACTCGTCTAACAATTTATTTAAGTTCTTGTGTATGAGGAGACCTCGTAATAGGTGGGCTATCCTTAAGTTATGGACAATCAATAATATATTCTCACACGTTTGTTAAATTGCATAGTAAAATTTATAATTTTATAATCTATATTATATATTTTTTTTAATATTTTCACATCTAAATGTATATTATTATTATTGGAATGAAATAACTTTTCATTACTTAATGCATCAAAACTTATACATATCCTCCGTTACATCAATTACAATCTATCAATTACACTCAACCATTATCTTTCCCCATAGTTTTTTAAACTTTGATTTCAATTAAACTAAATACACCACACATTCTGTAATTTTGTTTGTTGTATTCCTACACTTTTCCCTTGAAAGCACAACTCATTTCTGTTCCTCTAGATCCAGTACACAACTTGTGCTACTGCCATCTTCAACACTTATAACCTACTTCCTTTCCCTTTACATTTTGCCACCAGCCAAAAGCTCATTCAACGTCCTATTGCTTAGGCTCCCTCTTTATCTTCAGCCACTTTAAAATATTTTCCCAGATTATCTTCGTTCTTGCACAATTAAATATAAATACAGTATTGTATCAGCCTCCTCACAGAACATGCATTTCCCATGAATATCAGCTTCAAATCTCCTCAACCTGTCTTTGGTCGCCAATATTTTAAAAACACACATCCACAATAAGAACTTAGCCCTTGTTCTTGAAAAATTCTCATGAACATTTTCCTCCATGGACTCTTTACTTGATCATCCTTGGGTTCATTATAAAATCTTTGGATACTATAATTAATTCTCTTTCTTGATCCTTCCAGCTCCACATATGCCGTATATTCTCCTTGCACTCGTTAAAACTTTTGACAATCCATGAAGAGTTATCCGATAGCTTCACATCCATTATCTGCCTACCTTATATATAATACACGTTTATCCAATGAATCCATAGCCTATCTTCTTTCCTGCATAAGTTCAAGGTTGTCTTTCCTTCACTCGTCAAGCTCCACTCAGCCAAAAAAATAACTCTCAGCCCTGTACTTTTCCTCTTCCTACATATTTTTCCCCTAAGCTACATGAGCCTTCTTGGATCCAATCTCATTCCCACACAATCAATAGGATCTGCAAATCGATTTAATGTGCTTCAACATCTAGTTAGGAAGAGCAAAATCCTGAAGCCAATAATTCAAAAAATAAAATAAATAACACTTCTAATCAAATGTATCATGGCCACATAACTAAGAAGTTTAACACTCCAATGCTTCACTCTCTCAACAATTTTATCAATCAACGTTTGGCACATATAGAGAGTCAATTTTCAACTAGCCGGGGGAATTCCAAGATACCTAAATGGGAGTTCTCCTTCTTCACAGTCTATTAATTAAATTTTCTCTGTTTCTGTTCATTTTAAAATCCTCCAAAATAAACCTTGCATTTTTTTTACTGACTCTAAGCCCTTTAGACTTTTCAAACTTGTAATAGGCTTCCATCAAAATCCTCACTAAAGCACTGTCAACAACACATAGTCCGCTTAACACAAACTTGTTATTTGCGGCATCTCACACTTCGGTTGAAATTTGAACTATGGTTTGACAAAAATTATCTATTGACGACGTTACATATACTCCGTAAAAAGTACAAATAGTAGAGGTAAAATAGGGTCACATTGCCTTAACCCTCACTTTGTTTGGCATTTCAAGCAATAAACTGGAATACCTTCATACTCAATATGTTGCCAAAAATTAGAATCCCTAAACTGAAGCCAAAATATTTCCCTAAGAGGTTGTGTTGTATCAATCTCAACACATAAATTTGCAACATGTGGTCCATTCCTATTCATAATAGATTTGTCAAACATAACTGATAATCCAATTAGACTACCAATTAACATTATAGCCCATTGATCAAAAAATTTCTGAGGTAGACAATATGAATGGATCCAAACAGTAGCAATAGGGGAATTGGAGTTAGGGTCAAAATATGGAGTCCATTAGTAATTCTAATCGAATAATCCCCAAATTCCATACTTTTTGCATCTAACATCTGTCTGTTGTCCTGGAGAAAAGTGGATAAGAACTTGTCTGTTGTCCCAGAGATTGATATCAGATTGGCATTTGAATCTCGTTGTATGAAAGTCCTCTCATATCTTATCTATGATTGGGCGTCCCCTTGAAAATTTTCCTACCAAAGTCCATCTCAAAGGGGCTTATAGACGTTCATATTTTTCATCGGTAAATCGGAGCACTGGTTCTCCAAGATGATTGATTCTCGTTTTTTTATTGAATAGAGTTCCTGCAGAATTAGCATGCGTACCAGTGGGATTTTTGTTGAGTGTATGGGCATAGGACAATGGAGGAGCTTGAGTGGCTCCACCATCATGGCAACGCTGTAAAAGATCGGTGGAGGTGGTGTTAGGTTTTAGAAGGAGATGCGGAGAGTGTTTGTCAATGTTCGAATTGAGGAAATCAGGTAAATTACAAATTATCAATATATAATATCCGATAAACATTTTCTTATTAATAGAATCTCAACAATTTAATTTCAAAATTTCAATGTATAACTACAAAATATATGATCATTTATCAAGTGATGTGTGAGTGAGTGATCTTGGTTGCCATAATGTAACTTAGATGAACGCTATGTATCCATGGCATCCCGCGGTGGGGTGGGGTCATATAATGACATAGTGCTTCGAAAACTTTGAAAATAAAAGTAGAAATCATTCGAACCCCAAATTATTCTCATGCTCAGGAAAAACATCTTATCATAATTCTTAAAAATTTAAATAATCTAGCTAGTTGATAATTATTTCCAAAATAAAGAGATGTTTTAGTCTTTTTAGAAATAAGGTTGAGACATAGAAAATGTGCATTGAGATAGATGATGAAAATTTAATATTGAAAACCAAATCTCGGAACAAAATTCATATCGTTGCGACACAATTGTTCACATAAGATGAATCCATGAACATTACCCTTGAAGATATCCGATCCATTCAAAAATGACACAAAAAATACATAAGTATTGAAAAATTATTTCCACATGGAGTACGAGCTTTTCGCTACTTCTTAAACTCTTATTTTGGTGTCAGGTTCCACCTTAGCGAGCTTCATACTGCACCACTATATAAGAAAATGAAATTTAGGAAAAAAAAGTACATTCGCATGAAGAAACCCTTATCTTAAAACACTGTAAAAGTTGGAAAGGAAAAACACAACGTGGTCTAACTTAAAATGGTTCATCGGATCATCATATACAAAAGAGTATCTCTACACACGGTAGAATTTCCCTCCTTAATTCAAAATAAATTACTCAATGAGAGCTCCACATTGATTTAATTTAGTTCAAAACGTGGCCAAAAAAGTAAGCAAATAATCTCATTGTTTAATTTGGTCTTGAGAATTTTGGTTTATACAATAGAAATATGCTTTGACTAAGAATACAGATCGGTGTCAGTTAAGATAAAATATACATTACATAAGATAAACCCAGCAAAGTTACACATTATGAAACCTACCACATCCCTGATGGTGTAAAAATCTCTACCAAATTTATTGAATTCAATACTAACACACATTCTCCAGCAAATTGAAAATAAAGGGTTCAACAAATTTCCAGAATAACATGTGATTCTTTCGGGTAACCATTTAACCAATTAAGAACAACACTGTGAAATTCTACCGCAGATCCAAATTTTAATCAAAATGTATAAAAAAATTTAAAAAAAATTAGGGAAAAAGTATTCCCAAATACGTACCTCGGTTTCAGCATTTATTGTACATGATGCGGCAGCCTAAATTTTTTCATAGAATCACACCTTCCTTTTGGAGTTTATTTTCATGGTTGCAATCTAGAGACTAAATAAAATAAGTAACATCCCACTAAATCTGTTGGAAGTAATAACTTTAATATAATTAAAAATATGTTATACACATAATACTTTATCAAACAAGAACCTAATCAACAAAAAAAATCCTTCCGCACAAAATAAAAAGAGAGATTTAAATGTTAACATTCTTAGAGGAAAAAAATTCTTAGAAAATGCATGTCCAGTTATCATGATCTGAAAATTTTCCTAGATAAATGACCATGTGTTTTGTGAAACTTTTGACATATATTTAAAGTATTTAGGACATATAAATATCAATTTTTTGTAAATTAAACTATTTGCTCATTTTCCCTAACAGCGTATTGAAGTGATAAACATCCATAAATATCATTTAAAATATTTGTGGACAAAAATTACAAAATTTGGAAAAAAAATAAATTTATACCTCCACAGATGTACGTGATATATGGTCGTTGAGGCTCCATTCAAAATTGAACGAAAATTATATTTACAAACAAAAATCAAGGACTTTTCATCCCTATTAACTAATCGAAATGATAGAAAACCCTCTACTTATTAAAGAAAATTAACCTCAATCTCATAACCTTTTCAGTTTTTCCTAAGAGTTGTATTTCCTTTGTGACGGAAATTACGAGGGACTGCTTGATGATGCTGGGTTTATCTAGTCCTAACATTAATAATTTGGTATACCCCTCTTCACTTGACTATTAATTTGTTCTTTCTAAGCTCTTTTTCCTTACAACATGTGACTACATATTTAGTTGTAAGACCCGTTCAATATAATTTAAGAGTAACGTGTGAGCAACGCTCTATAAAGTATAATTACTTTAACGACCCATGTTCATGAATGCTACCGTTAGATTTCTTACATATATAAAAATTAAACTTTTAAAATAAAATTTGATGAACTAAATTTTGTGAATTCAAAGAAATTTAATGTGAACTAGGTATATACTTTTTTTTTTCAATTCTGAATAGCTGAAATCCAATGAAGGATAATCTGAAAAAGAAAAAATATATTCGAATAAATTTACCTTTTTTTTTCTTTTTCCCTATAAGGGTTATCTTTGATTTCCCTATCGATTTCCTCAACAAAAACTCATGTAATTCTTGGAGGCAAGGTTTTTCATTTTTGTTACAAAAATAATTTGATTATCCTTTCAGATATATATTTTCTATGAAAAAAAGTCAAATATAGAATTAATGTTAAATAATTCTTATTAAAACATTTTTGAAGAAAAGATATAATGGTCCAAGTCGTTATAAAAAATTATTTAAGTTCTTGTGTATGAGGAGGTCTCGTAACAGGTGGTCTATCCTTAACTTCTGAATAATCCACAATATATTTTCAGTTATACACTACATTTGTTAAATTATACAATTTATTTTATAATCTATATTTTGTATAATGTTTTTAAAATATATTTTCACATTAAAATGTAAATTATTAATATTTTTGAAATGAAATAACTTTTCATTACTTAATGCATCAAAACGTTTATAGCACCTCCTTTACATCAATTACAGTCTATCAATCACACTCACCCATAATCTTTCAACATACCTTTTTTTTTTAACTTTGATTTCAATCAAACTAATTACACCACACATCCTATAATTTTGTTTGTTGTATTCCTTCACTTTTCCCTTGAAAGCACAACTCATTTCTGTTCCTCTAGATCCAGTACACAACTTATGCTACTGCCATATTCAACAGGCAATAGTTGTAACCAACTCCCTTTCCCTTTACATTTCACCATCAACAAAGACAATTCAGGATCCCATTGCTTAGGGTCCCCTTTTATCTTCAGCCACCTTAAAAATATTTTCTCAGATTTACTTCGTTCCCATACAATCAAAATAAAGATGTTGTATTGTTTCAACCTCCTCACAAAACTCGCATTTTCCTTGAATATCAGCCCCAAGTCTCCTCAACCTGTGTATGGTCGGCAATCTTTTAAAGACACACATCCAAAATAAGAACTTAGCCCTTGGTCTAGAAAAATTCTCATATAACATTTTTCGCCATGGACTCTTTACTTGATCATCCTTGGGTTGATTGTAAACTCTCTGGATACTATATTTAATCTCTCTTTCCAGCTTCTTCCAGCTCTGAATATGACGTATTTTCTCCATGCACTTGTTAAAACTTTTGACAATCCATGAAGAGTTATCCTAAAAATTCACAAGTATGACCTCCATGCCATTTATATAATACACGTGTATCCAATGAATCCGTAACCTATCCGCTTTCCTGCATAAGTTCCAGATTGTCTTGCTTTCACTTGCCAAGCTACACTCAGCCAAGAACATAACTCCCAGCCCTCTACTTTTCTTCTACCAATATATTTTTTTCCAAGCTACTGGAGCCTTCTTGGACCTAATATCACCCCACACAATAAATAGAATCTATAGATCGATTCAATTTCTTCAAGACCGCTTCTGGAGGAGCAAAATCCTGAAGCCAATAATTAACAACAAAAAACACTTTTAATTAACTGTATTCTTCCCTCATAACAAAGAATTTTAGCACTCAAATGCTTCACTCTCTCAAAAAATTATCAATCAATGTTTGGCACGCATAGACAGTCGATTTTCAACTAGCCAGGGGAATGCCAAGATACCTAAAGGCGAGTTCTCCTTCTTCAAAGTCTTTCAATTGAATCATCTCTATTTTCTGTTCATTTTCTAATCCTCCAAAATAAACCTTGCATTTTATTTTACTGACTATATGCCTCGTAGACTCTTTAAACTAGTGATAAGCTTCAATAAAAGTCCTCACCAAAATATGGTCTCTCCTGGAGAGCAAAAACACATCGTCTGCAAAACTTAAACTTGCTGTCTGCAACAACTCACACTTCGGGTGAAATTTGAACTCTGGTTTGACAAAAATCCCCTACTGACAACTGATATATACTCTATAAAAAGTTAAAACTGCAGAGGTGAAATGGGTCACCTTGCCTTTGGCCTCGCTTTGCTTGGCATTTCAGACAATACAGTGCAAGGCCCTATACTCAATATATTGCCAAAAACTAGAATCCCTGAACTCAACAAAACTTTGTCTCTAAGAAGTTGTTTTATATCAATCTCAACACATACTTTTGCAACATGTGGTCTAGTCCTATTCAGAGTAGCTTTATCAACCTTGTGATCCAACTAGACTACCAATTGACATCATAGCCCATTGATTAAAAAGTTGGTGAGGTAGATCATATAAACATATCCAAATAGGAATAGTAGGAGAATAAAATTAGAGAATTTGTTTTGAGTACATTTAGTAATTCTAATTGAATAATCCCCCAAACCATACTTTATGCATCCAACATCCAACATCTGTAATAATCATCAGGAAGGGAGAAGTGGATAAGAACCTGTCTGTTGACCTAAATATTGATGTCTGATTTTCCTTTTAATCCCGCCATATGAAAGTCCTTTCATAGATTCTCCATGATTGGACGTCCCCTTTGAAATTTGCCTACCAAAGTCCATCTCTGAGGGGATTCTAGACGTTTATATTCTTCATCGGTGAATCAGAGAATAGGTTCTCCGAGATGATCTATTCTCAGTTTTGGATTAAATGGAGATCTTGCAGAACTAGCAAGCGTATCATTGAGATTTTTGTTGAGCATATGGGCATAGTAAAATGGAGGAGCCTTAAGTGTCTCTACTATCACAGTGGTGCTTGAAAAGCTCGGTGGAGGCGGCGTTAGGTTTTAACGTGAAATGCAGAGAGGTTTTGTTAACGTTTGAATCGAGGCGATCACGTAAATTTCAAATTATGAATATTGTATCCGATCAACATTTTCTTATTAATAGAATCTCAATAATTTGATTTCAAACTTTCAATGTATAACTACAAAATATATGATTATTTATCAAGTGATGCGAGAGTGATCTTGATTGCCATAATATCACTTAGATGAATGCTATGTAGCCATGGCATCCCGTGGTTGGGTGAGGTCATACAATGACACAGTGCTTGAAATTTTTTGGTAATAAATGTAGAAATCGTTCGAACCCCAAATTATTATCATGCTCAGTAAACAAAGCTTATCATATTTCTTAAAAAATTAAATATACTATCTTATTTATAATTATTTCCAAAATAATCAGATGGTTTAGTCTTTTCAGGAATAAGTAAGGTTAAGACATAGAAAATAGGCAATGAGATAAATTATTAAAATTTAATATACGGAGACCAAATAATGGAGCGAAAATGCACATCATTGCAAAAAAATGTTCAAGCAAGATGAATCCATGAGCATTATCCCTGAAGATATCCAATCCATCCCAATTTTTTAAAAAAAAGTATTGAAAAATTATTTCCATATGAAGCAAGCAGGTCAAAGTCATATTTTAGCGTCAGGTTGCACCTTAGAGAGCTTCGTACTGCACCACTATATAAGAAAATGAAATTTAGGAAAAAAAAGTAAATCATTGTCTTAAAAAATTGTAAAAGTTGGCAAGGAAAAACACAACGTGGTCTAATTTAAATTGGTTCATCCGAGAATCATAAGAACTTGGACCTTTCTTGCCAATCTTGTAAGGACACATCCACAATAAGAACTTAGGACTTGGTCTTGAAAATTCTCATAGAACATTTTCCTCCATGGCATCTTCACTTGATCATCCTTGGGTTTATCATAAACTCTTTGGATACTATACTTTATCTCCATGTCCCGCTCTTTATAGCTCTACATAAGCCATATTTTCTACCTGCATTTGTTAAAACTTTTGACAATCCATGAAGAGTTATCCGACAGATGCACATCTATGACCTCCCTGCCTTTTATATAATACAAGTATATCCAATGAATCCATAGCTTATCTTCTTTCCTACATAAATTCCAGATTGTTTTGCTTTCACTCGCCAAGCTCCACTCAGCCAACAAATTAATTCCCTGCCCTTCACATTTCCTCTACATACATATTTTATTCCTAAGCTACAGGAGACTTCTTGGACCCAATATCATTCCCACAAAAGAAATAGGATCTACATATCGATTCTGTGTTCTTCAACACCGCTTTAGAAAGAGCAAAAGTCAGAAGCCAATAATTTGCATAAAAAAACAATTTTAATAACATGTATCCTGCCTGCATAACAAAGAAGTTTAACACTTCAATACTTCACTCTCTCAACAATGTTATCAATCAACATTTGGCACATATAGATAGTAAATTTCAACTAGCCATGGGAATGCCAAGATACCTAAATGGGAGTTGTCCTTCTTCAAAGCCTATCAATTAAATTATCTCCATCTTGTGTTCCTTTTCAAATCTTCCAAAATGATTCTTGCATTTTATTTTACTGACTCTAAGAATAGTAGACTCTTTAAACTTGTGATAGGATTCAATTAAAATCCACACTAAAATACTGTCTCCCCTGGATAGCAACAACACATCGTCAGCAAAACTCAAACCAATTATCACAGCAACTCACACTTCGAGTGAAATTTGACTATGGTTTTACAACAATCCCCCATTGACAACAGACATATACTCCTTAAGAAGGTAAAACAACATATTTGAAATGGGGTCACCTTTCCTTAGTCCTCTCTTTGCTTTGCATTTCAAACAATAAACTGGAGACCTTCATACTCAATATATTGCCAAAAACCAGAATCCCTAAACTCAAACCATACCCTATCCCTAAGGGGCTGTGTTATATCAATCTCAACACTTACTTTTGCAACATATGGTCTAGTCCTATTCAGAGTATCATTATCAACCTTACCTGGTGATACAATTAGACTATCAATTTACACCATAGGCCATTGATCAACAAATTTTTGAGGTAGACCACATAAACAAATCCAAATAGGAACAATAGGGGAATAAGAATTTGGGTCAAAATTTGGAGTCTCTTTAGTAATTATAATAGAATAATCCCCAAAATTTCATACATTATACATTCAACATCTGTAATTATCATCAGGAAGAGAGAAGTGGATAAGAACATGTCTATTGTCAGGGAGATGGATATCAAATTGGTCTTTGAATCTCGCTGTATGAAAGTTATTTCGTATCTTTTCCATGATTAGGCGTCCCCTTGAAAATTTTCCTATCAAAGTCCATCTCAAAGGGCCTTATAGAAGTTTATATTCGTTATCGGTGAATTGTAGAATAGGTTCTCCAAGATGATCTATTCTTGGTTTTGGATTGAATAGAGTTCCTGCATAATTAGCAAGCGTATCATTGAGAGTTTTGTTGAGCATCTTGGTATAGGATAACGGAGGAGCCTTGAATGGCTTTGCCATAACCGTGCTGCCAGAAAAACTCAGTGGAGGTGGCATTAGGTTATACGGGAGATACAGAGAGGTTTTGTCAATGTTTGAATCAAGGAGATCAGGTAAATTACAAATTATGAATATTGTATACGATTAACATTTTCTTATTAATAGAATCTTAACAATTTAATTTCAAACTTTCTATGTGTAACTACAAAATATATGATTATTTATAAAGTGATGTGTGTGTGATCTAGATTGCCATAATGTCACATAGATGAATGCTATGTAGCCATGGCATCCCGTGGTGGGTGGGGTCATATAATGACAGAGTGTTTTGAAAACTTTGATAATAAATGTAGATATCGTTCGAACCCCAAATAATTCTCATGCTCGGGAAATAAAGCTTATCATATTACTTAGAAATTTAAATAATCTAGCTATTTGATAATTATTTCCAAAATAAACAGAATATTTAGTCTTTTTAGAAATAAGTAAGGTTGAGACATAGAAAATATGCATTGAGATAGATGATGAAAATTTAAAAAATGGAGACCAAATCTTGCAACGAAAATTCTTATAGTTGAAAAAAAAATTGTTAACATTAGATGAATCCATGATCATTTTCCCTGAACATATCCAATCCATCCAAAAATAATACAAAAAAATACATAACTATTTAGAAATTATTTCCATATGAAGCAGGAGTAGTTCACTACTTCTTAATGTCTTATGCATCACTATATAAGAAAATGCAATTTAGGGGAAAAAGTACACTAGCACGATGAAACCCTTATCTTAAAACAACGTAAAAGTAGGCAAGTAAAAACCACAACGTGGTCTAACTTAAAATGGTTGATCGGAGCATCATATACTCCCTTCGGCTTTTTCAAGTTGGCACTCTTTCCTTCTTTGGATGGTCTTTTTTATATTGGCACCTTCCTCTCTTGGTAAATCCTAGATTATTCTCATCCACTAAATTTACTTTTTACTCTTCCAATAGAATCTCCTCCACCCATTTTACTTTTCAAAAAAAATAAAATTGTGCCCATTTATTGGTGCCAATATTTTGGGACTAGAGAGAGTACAAAAGAAAATCTCTACACACGGTAGAATTTCTTTCCTTAATTCCAAATAAATTACTCAATGCGAGCTGCACATTGATTTATTCCAGTTCAAAATGTGGCTAAAAAAGTTAGCAAATAATCTCATGGTTTAATTTTGTCTAAAAGAATTTGGGTTTACACGGTAGAAATATGCTTTGATATGGAATACAGATCAGTATTAGTTTAAATAAAATCTACATTACATAAGATAAGCCCAACAAGGTTACACAACATGAAACCTAGTACATCCCTAATGGTTTGAAAATCTCAACCAAATTTACTTAATTCAATACGAACACACGTTCTCCAAAAAAATTAAAATAAAGGGTTCAAAAAATTTCTAGAATAACAGGTGATTCTTTTGGTAACCATTTAACAAATTAAGAACATCACTGTGAAACTCTACTGCATATCCAAATTTTAATCGGAAGATATGAAAAATAAAAAATTAAGTAAAACTATTCCCTAACACTTACCTTCGTTTATGCATTTTTTGTACATCATGAGGCAACCACACTTTTTGCACTGAATCACATCTTCCTTTCGTATTTTCGTGGATACAATCTAGTTATTAAATAAAACATGTAACATCCACTACATTAGTTTGCAGTAATAAATTTAATATAATTTTTAAAAAATTGTACATATAATACTTTATCAAACTAGCACCTAATCAACAAAAAAATCCTTCTGCCCAAAACAAAAAGAGATATTTAAATGCTAAGATTCTTGGAGAAAAGAAATTCTTAGAAAATGAATGTCCAGTTATCATGATCTGAAAATTTGCCTAGAGAAATGATCATGTGTTTTTTAAGGTACTCAGGACATATAAATGTCAAAATTTTGTAAATTGGACTATTTGCTCATTTTATCTAATAGCGTATCGACATGATATACATCCCATAAATATCATTAAAAATATTTTTAGACAAAAAATATAAAAATTGGAAAAGAAGAATTGATACCTCAACAGATGTATGTGATAGGTGGTTTTGAGGCTCCATTCAAAATTGAACGAAAATTATATTCACCTACAAAAATCAAGGACTTTTTTATCCTTATTCACTAATAGAAATGAAAGAAAACCCTTTACTTATGAAAGAAGATTAACCTCAATGTCAAAACCTTTTATGTTTTCTCTGAGAGTTGTGTTTCCTTCGTGATGGAAATTACTAGTGTCTGCTTGATGATGGTGGGTTTATCTAATCCTAACATTAATCATGTGGTATACCCCCTTTTATTTGACTATTATATTGTCATTTCTAAGCTCCTTTTCCTTATTACACATGACTACATATTTAGTTGTAAGACTCATTCAAAATAATTTAAGAGTAATTTGTCAGCAACGCTCTTTCAAGTATAATTACTTTAACGACCCTTGTTAATGAATGCTACCATAATATTTTGTACCTATATAGAAATTAAAATTTTTAAAGAAGATTTGATGAACTAAAATTTTTGAATTCAAAGAAAATTAATGTCAATTTGGTATATCTTTTTTTTTTAAATTCTGAATAACTGAAATCCAATTAGGGCTAATCTAAAAAAGGAAAGAAATTTTTGAATGAATTTAACTTGTTTTTTTATCCTTCTAAGAGTTATCTTTGATATATATATATATTTTGTTACAGAAATTATTTGATTTTCCTTTTAGATATATATTTTGTCTTAAAAATAATCGATTCTAGAATTTGTGTTGATTTTTTATTAAAATTTTTTAAAGAAGAATTTATTATGGTCCAAGTCGTTATAACAATTTATTTGAATTCTTGTGTATGAGGAGGTCTCGTAGCAGGTGAGCTATCCTTAGATTATGGATAGTCCACAATATATTTTCACTTGTACACTACAATGTTAAATACCGTAGTAAATTTTATAATCTATATTTTTTACAATTTTTTACAGATATATTTTCATATTTAAATGTAAATTATATTTATTTTAGGAATGAAATACTTTTCATTACTTAATGTATTGAAACGTATACATTACCTCATTGACATCAATTACAATTTGTCAATCACATTGAACCATAATCTTTCCACAACTTTTTTAACTTTTATTTTAATCAAACTAAATACACCACACATTCTATAATTTTGCTTCTTGTATTCTTTCACATTTCCCTTGAAAGCAAAACTCATTTATCTTTCTCTATATCCAGTACACAACTTCTGCTATTGCCATCTCAACAGCTGTAACCTACTCCCTTTCCCTTTACATTTCGCCATCAGCCATGCTTATTGAACATACCATTCCTTAGGCTCCCTTTTTATCTTTAGCCTTTTTTAAAATACTTTCCTAGATTCTTTCATTCCCACACAATCAAAATATAGATGTCGTATTGTTTTAGCCTCGTTACAAAACACACATTTCCCATGAATATCTGCACCAAATCTCCTCAACCTGTCTTTGGCCGCCAATATTTTAAAGACACATCCACAATAAGAACTTAGGCCTTGGCCTTGAAAAATTCTCATAGAATATTTTCCTCAATGGAATCTTCACTTCATCATCCCTGGGTTCATCATAAACTCTTTAGATACTAATCTCTCTCTCTCTCTCTTTCTCTCTCTTCTGCTCCTTCCAGCTCTGTATATGCCGTATTTTCTCCCAGCACAAGTTAAAAGTTTTGAGAATCTATGAAGAGTTATCAGATAGCTGTACATCTATGACCTTCCTGCCTTTTATATAACACGCGTGTATCCAATGAATCCATAACCAATATGCTTTGCTTCATAAGTTCCAGATTGTCTTGCTTTCACTCGCTAAGCTCTACTCAGCATAAAAAATAAATCCCGGCCCTTAACTTTTCCTCTGCTTGCATATTTTATCCCAAGATACTGGAACCTTCTTGGACCAAATCTCATTCCCACACCATAAATAGGATGTACAGATCGATTAAATGTGCTTCACAACCGCTTTAGGAAGGGCAAAAGGCTGAAGCCAGTGATTCACAAAATAAATAAATAAATAAATAACACTTCTAATAAACTGTATCTTGCCCGCACTTCAATGATTCACTCTCTCAACAATTTTATAAATCAACATTTGGTAAATATAGACAGTCAATTTTCAACTAGCCTGGAAAATGCCAGGGTACGTAAACGGGAGTTCTCCTTCTTCAAAGTTTATCAATTGAATTATCTCTATTTTATGTTCATTTTCAAATCCTTCAAAATAAACCTTGCATTTTATTTTACCGGCTCTAAGCCTAGTAGACTCTTTAAACTTGTGATAGGCTTCCATCGAAATCCTCACAAAACCATTGCCTCCCCTATATAGCAACACATCATCTGCAAAACTCAAACATGTTATCTGTAGCATCTCACACTTCGGGTGAAATTTGAACTCTGGTTTGACAACAATCCCTATTGACAACGGACATATAATCAATAAAAAAAATAAAAATAGCAGAGGTGAAATTAAGTAACCTTACTTTAGCCCTCACTTTGCATGGCATTTCTAACAATACACTTTAAGACCTTCATACTCAACATATTGACAAAAACCAGAATCCCTAAACTCAAGTTAAACTCTTTCCCTAAGAGCTTGTGTTATATCAATCTCAACACTTACTTTTGCAACATGTGGTTTAGTCCTTTGCAGAGTAGCTTTATCAACCTTAACTGGTGATCCAATTAGACTACCAATTGATGTCATAGCCCATTGATAAAACAAATTACTTAGGTAGGCCATATAAACAATTCCAAACATGAATAACATGGGAATAAGAACGATGGTAGAAATTTGAAGTTCATTTGGTAATTCTAATAGAATAATCCCCAAAATTTCATACACTGTGCATAGGTAATAATCATCAAGAAGAGAGAAGTGGATAAGAATGTCTGTTGTCCCGAACATTATTATCAGATTGTCTTTTGAATCCCGTTGTATGAAAGTCCTTTCGTAGCTTCTCCATGATTGGGAGTCCATTTGAAATTTTCCTACCAAAGTCCATCTCAAGGGGGCTTCTAGACATTTATATTCGTCACTGGTAAATCGGAAAACAAGTTCTCCGAGATGATCAATTCTCATTTTCAGATTGAATAGAGTTCCTGTAGAATTAGCAAGCATATCACTAAGAGTTATGTTGAGCATCTGAGCATAGGAAAAAAGAGAAGTCTTGAGTGGCACTGTCATCACACTGGCGCTGAAAAAGCTCCGTGGAGGTGGCGTAGATTACAACAGGAGATGCAGAGAGGTTTTGTCAATGTTTGAATCGAGGATATCAGGTAAATTACAAATAATAAATACTGTATCCGATTTACATTTTCTTATTACTAGAATCTCAACAATTTAAATTCAAACTTTCTATGTATAACTATGAAATATATGATTATTTATTAAGTGATGTGAGTGATCTTATGAGCCGTAATGTCACTTAGATGAACGTTATGTAGCCATGGCACCCCGTGGTGGGTGGAGTCATATAATGATATAGTGTTTCGAAAACATTGATAATAAATGTAGAAATCGTTGGAACCCCAAATTTTTCTGATGCTCAGGAAAAAAGCTTATCATATTTCTTAAAAATTTAAATAATTTAGCTATTTTACAATTATTTCAAAAATAAAGAGATTGTTTAGTATTTTTAGAAATAATTAAGGTTGAGACATAAGAAATATGCATTGAGATAGAAGATGAAAATTTAATAGTGAAGACCAAAACTTGGAATGAAAAATTCATATCGTTGCAAAACAATTGTTCACACAATATGAATCCATGAACATTATCTCTGGAGATATCTAATCCATCCCAAAATAACACAAATAAATATATAGCTATTGAAAAATTATTTCCGTATGAAGCAAGAGCAGTTCACTACTTCTTAATGTCTTATTTCAGCGTCAGGTTCCACCTTAGCGAGCTTCATACTGCACCACTATATAAGAAAATTCAATTTTGGAGAGCAAAGTACATTAGCACGAAGAAAACAAAGTACATTAAAACATTGTAAAAGTTGGAAAGTAAAAATACAACGTGGTTTAATTTAAAATGTTTCATCCGAGCATCATATACAAAGAGTATCTCTACCCATGGTAGGATTTCCCTCCTTACTTCCAAATAACTACTCATTGAAAGCTGTACATTTATTTAATCTAGTTCAAAATGTGGCCAATAAAGTTAGAAAATAATCTCATGGTTTAATTTTGTCTTGAGAATTTGGGTTAACCCAATAAAGATATACCTTGATATTTAGTACATATCATTGTAATTAAAATAAATCTACATTACATAAGATAAATGCAACAAGGTTATACAACATGGAACCCAGCACATCCCTGGTGGTTTAAAAATATCTATGAATTTTTTTGAATTCAATACAAACACACATTTTCCAACAAATTAAAAACAAAGAGTTCAACAAATCTTTAGAATAACATGTGATTCTTTCTATTAACCAATTAACCAATTAAGAACAGCACTGTGAAACTCTAACACATATCTAAATTTTAATCAAAATGTAGGAAAAATAAAAAATAAAGTAAATTTTTCCCAAATACGTACCTCAGTTTATGCGTTTCTTGTACATGATGCGGTAACCACACTTTTTGCACTGAATCACATCTTCCTTTCGCAATTTATTTTCATGGCTACAATCTAGCGATTAAATAAAACAAGTAACATCCACTAAATAAATTTGTACCAATTACTTTAATAGAATTAAAAATATGTTGTACACATAATACTTCATCAAACAAGCAACTAATCAACAAAAAACTCCCTATGCATAAAAAAGAAAGAGAGACTTAAATGTTAACTTTCTTAGAAAAAATAATTCTTAGAAAATGCATGTATAGTTATCATGATCTGAAAATTTTCCTAGATAAATGATCATGTTTTGTGAAACTTTGACATATACTTAAGGTACATAGGACATATAAATGTCAAAATTTTGTAAATTGGACTATTTTCTCATTTTTTTTTCTAATGGTGTATTGACATGATATGCTTCCCATAAACATCATTCCAAATCTATCTAGCCAAAAAAATTTTAAAAAACAAAAAATAATAAATTGATACCTCCGTAGATGTATGTGATAGGTGGTTGTCGAGGTTCCATTCAAAATTGAACGAAAATTATGTTCACCTGCAAAAATGAAGGACTTCTTATCCCTATTCAGCAATCAAAATGAAAGAAAATCCCATCCTTAAGAAACAAAATTAAACTCAATGTCATAACCTTTTAAGTTTTCTCAGAGAGTTGTGTTTCCTTTATGACAGAAATAACTAGGGACTGCTTGATGATGGTGTGTTTATCTGATCTTGACATTAATATGTGGTATACCCCTCTTTACTTGACTATTAATTTGTCCTTTCTGAACTCCTTTCATTTATTACACATGACTGCATGTTGAGTTGTAAGACTTGTTCAAAATAATTTTAGAGCAACGTGTGAGCAACCCTGTTTAAAGTATAATTACTTTAACGACTCTTGTTAATTAATTCTATCATCAAAATTCGTTATATATAGAAATTAAACATTTTAAATAAGATTTATGATCTAAAATTTTTGAATTCAAAGCAAATTAATGTCAACTTGGCACATACATTTTTTTTAAAAAAAATTGAATAACTGAAATTCAGTGAAGGCAAATTTAAAAAAGGAAAGAAATAATTAAATGAATTTAACTTCATTTTTTCCCAGTTATGATTATCTTTGATTTCCATATCATTTTCTTCAACAAAAAGTCATGTAAATTTTGAAGCAAGGTTCTTCATTTTTGTTACAGAAATTATTTGACTATCCTTATTTATATATATATATATATATATCTATATATTGTATGATAAAAAATCAATTCTAGAATTAATGTAGAATTATTCTTAATAAAACATTTTCAAAGAAGAATTTATCATGGTCCAAGTCGTTATAACAATTTATTCAATATCTTGTGTATGAGGAGCTCTCATAACAGGTGGTCTATTATTAAGTTATGAAAAATTCACAATATATTTTCACTTATACACTACATTTGTTAAATTACATATTGAATTTTATAATCTATATTTTATATAATTAATTTTTTATTTTCACATTTAAATGTAAATTTTTATTATTTTTGGAATGAAATAACTTTTCATTACTTAATACATAAAAATGTTTACATCACCTCCTTTTCATCAATTACAATCTATCAATAACACTTAACCATAGTGTTTCCACATAGCCTTTTAAACTTTGATTTGAATCAAACTAAATATAGCACATATTTTATAATTTTGTTTGTTGTATTGTCTTGACTTTTCCCTTGAAAACACAACTCATTTTTCTTCCTCCATATTCAATACACAACTTTTGCTACTGTCATCTTCAACAGCTGTAACCTACTCCCTTTCCCTTTACGTTTTTCCATCAGCCAAGCTAATTCAACATCCCATTGCTTAGGATCCCTTTTTATCTTTAGCCAATTTAATATATTTTCCCAGATTTCCTTCGTTCCCACACAATCCAAAATAATGATCCTGTATTGTTTCAGCCTCCTTACAGAACACACATTTTCGAGACACATATCCACAATAAACATTTAGCCCTTGACCTTGCAAAATTCTCATAGAACATTTTCCTGCATGGCATTTTCACGTGATCATCCTTGGGTTCGTTATAAATTCTTCGGATACTATAATTAATATCTCTGTCTTGCTTCTCCCAGCTCTGCATATGCCGTATTTTCTCCCCGCCGTTGTTAAAACTTCTGACAATCCATAAAGAGTTATTCAGCAGTTGCACATCCACGACCTCCCTGTCTTTTATGTAATACACGTGTACCAAATGAATCCATAGCCTATCTGTTTTCATGCATAAGTTCTAGATTGTCTTTCATTCACTCGGAAAGCTCTACTTAGCCAACAAAATAACTCCCAGCCCTCCACTTTTCCTCTTTCTACATTTTTCCCCAACGTACTGGAGCCTTCTTGGATCCAATCTCATTCCCACGCCATAAATAAGATCTACAGATAGATTCAATGTGCTTCACCATTGCTTTAGGAAATTTAAAAGCCTGAAGCCAATAATTTGCATAAAAAAATACTTCTAATCAGCTGCATCCTGCCCGCATAACAAAGAAGTTTAACACTCCAATGCCAAGATACCTAGCCATAACAAAACAATTATCAATCAACGTTTGGCACATATAGACAGTCAATTTTCAACTAGCCATGGGAATGCCAAGATACCTAAACGGGAGTTCTCCTTCTTCCAAGTCTATTAATTGAATTATCTCCATTTTATGTTCATTTTAAAATTCCCCAAAATAAAATTTTCATTTTATTTTACTGACTATGAGCCCAGTGGACTCTTTAAACTTGTGATAGGATTCCATACAAATCCTCACTATAACATTATCTCCCCTGGATAGCAAAACACATCGTCCGCAAAACTCAAGCATGTTATCTGTAAAATCTCACACTTCGGGTGAAATTTGAACTCTAGTTTGACAACAACCATATACTCAATGAAAAATAAAAATAGCAGAGGTGAAATTGTGTCACCTTTCTTTAGCCCTCGCTTTGCATGGCATTTCGAACAATACATTCAAAGAAGTTCATAACTCTTTCCCTAAGAGCTTGTTGTGTTATATCAAGCTCAACACATACTCTTGCACCATGTGGTCTAGTCCTATTCAGAGTAGCTTTATCAACCTTAACTGTTGATCCAATTAGACTACAAATTGATATCATAGTCCATTGATAAAAAACTTCTTCGGGAGACCATATAAACAATTCAAAAGGGGAATAATAGGGGAATCAGAATGCGGGTCAAAATTTTGAGTCCATTTTGTAAATCTAATAGAATAATCCTCACAATTCCATACATTGTGCATCCAACATCAGTAATAATCATCAAGAAGAGTGAAGTTGATTAGAACCTGTCTGTTGTCCCGGACATTGATGTCAGATTGTCCTTTGAATCCCGTTGGATGAAAGTCCTTTCGTAGCTTCTCCGTGATTGGGCTTCCACTTGAAAATTTTCCTACCAAAGTCCATCTCAAATGGCCTTCTAGACATTTATATTTTTTATCGGTGAAATGATGAACAGGTTCTCCAAGATGATCGATTCTCATTTTTGGACTGAATAGTGTTCCTGCAGAATTAGCAAGCATATCATTGAGAATTACGTTGAGCATCAGGGCATAGGAAAACAGAGAAGCCTTGAGTGGCTCTGTCATCACAGCGGTGCCAAAAAAGCTCGGTGGAGGCGGCGTTAGATTACAGCAGGAGATGCGGAGAGGTTTTGTCAATGTTTGAATCGAGGATATCAAGTAAATTACAAATTATAAATATTGCATCCGTTTTACATTTTCTTATTAATAGAATCTCAACAATTTAATTTCAAATTTTCTTTGTGTAACTACGAAATATATGATTATTTATGGAGTAATGTGAGTGATCTTGGTAGCCATAATGTCACTTAGATGAACGCTATGTAGCCATGGCACCCCGTGGTGGGGTGGGGTCATATAATGACATAGTGCTTCGAAAACTTTGATAATAAATGTAGAAATAGTTCGAACCCCAAATTATTCTGATGCTCAACAAACAAAGCTTATCATATTTATTAAAAAAATAAATAATCTAGCTATCTGATAATTATTTCCAAAAAAATTAGATTTTTAGTCTTTTTAGGAATAAGTAAGGTTGAGACATAGAAAATATGCGTTGAGATAGATGATTAATATTTAATAATGTAGAACAAATCTTGGAACAAAAATTCTTATCGTTGCAAAAAAAATTGTTCAAACAAGATGAATCCATGAACATTAT
>JAULKJ010286292.1:0-12693 GCA_032355405.1 Rubia balearica | reverse complement strand
GTCTTTATGCAATGAGGATAGAGCAAGGAGACTGAAATGGTGTCACGGGACCTTCAAGGTCCTAATTGTGAGCATTTCATATTAATTTTCCCTAATTTTCTATGATTATTTATATGCATTGGGGACATTTCATGATTCAAGTGTGGGGGAGGGAATTTGGATGTTCATGTTTGCTCGTTTGTTTAATTATAATTTTTGTTTCAAAAAGAAATAAAAAATAAAAAGAATCCTGCTAAGTTGAAAATGCGAAAGGGAAACTTAGGCAAAAGTGGGAGGCCTGGATAGGTTGAAAACCAAATAGGGAAACCTATGAAAAAAATTAGAGGCCAAATGATGTGGAAAAAAGTTAGGGTGAGCATTGAAAAATAAAATTAAAAAATGTGAAGTTAGGATGAAAACCCGAGAGGGCTCTTAGGGAAAATGAGAAAAATTGAAAATTTTATGCTTCTCTTGATTTGTATATTGGGTAGAGTAAGTTAGCTTGACATTATATGTATACCTCACTCTTTTTATGGTTTTTGTGAGTTTAGATATCTTAGCCTTTGGGATGTGAGAGTGTGAGAGATTCTTATATCTTTGGGGTCCGGGTAGTCTAGGAACACGATGTTGGGTGTTTTGGGATAATGTTTGTATGATAGTTTATGATTAGGTCCTTTACTTGTTCACCTTTACTCGAGGACGAGTAAAGGTTTAAGTGTGGGAGATTTGATGAGACGCAATAAGCATGCATTTTCCGAAACATTTAGCATTTTTTGTCATCATTTTGTTGGAAGAATGCTAGATTTAGGTAGGTTTGGGGTTAGATGATAATTTTCAATTTTTATATCTAAATCCTTATTTTCTTAACCTACTTTGAATCTAATAGAACTGTATCCTTATGAGTGATGTGTTCATCTTTTTTTAGCATATTTGAAACTCATATTTGTAATAGATTAAGTTTTTATGTAAGAATAATGAATGTTTTGTTGGTAAGAATGTTAGGATGATGATTTCGTAGTTATATCCTAAGTCTCCAGTTTAAGGTGTTTTTGGAAGTTCTTTTATGATCATGTTCATGATGGAAGATTAAAGAATGAAGGTTCACAAGGAAAATAAGGGTTTAGAAGTGAAGTCCAATACAATTCGGTAGAAGAAAAAGTCCAGATTTGAAGAAGAAAGGCCGGCCAGGTGAATAAGATCACTCGAGCGGCCTGGGGGTTCAACTGCAAGCCCACGCACGCCAAAGCGCAAAGGGGAAAATGCCGCTGCACCATATCGAACCGCCAGCCCTTGATGGTGCACGCCCACGCGCTAGGGCCTCTTGTGCGCCCGACTGGGAGCTTCATCCCCCGCGCCCTGCTCCCCTTCTTGACTTTTATTTTACCACAACTTGTACTATTAAAATCCCTTATCTTATTTTCATTCCTAACCTTTCTCTTGGCCAAAATTCACCTCCCTCAAACCCTAGTTCTTCATTTCTCTTCATTATTTATCTCTTTATTTATGTATGAATTTGTCTATGAATGTTAGTATGATTTGTGTTATCTAAAATTATCACTTGGGAGCAATTGATTTAAGATTCAAAACCCATGTAGTGAGACTTTATTTTACTCTTTCATGAGCATTTGTTATGAATCATTTATTGTGCCATTAATGTTGTTGTATACTTCATTTATGTTTACTTCATTAATACATACATACATATATATAGTCTAGCATTTACCCTTATATGTGTAAACCCTTAGAAAAATTTATCTTATTCGTGGACGACCCCGACTTAATGTGAGAATACCCCTTAATGTGAGAACATCACTTTATGTGAGATTTAATCTTAGCCATTCATAAAAGTGATCCAATGATCCCGCCATTTAGTCAATGTACTCCAATATTGACCCTGCCGATTTAGTCAATGTAATCCAATATTGATCCTGCGAACTTAGTCAAAAAACAATAAGTTTATATTCCTTACAAATTATCTCCAGTTCAAATCATTATATATTATAATTTTATATAACTTATTACTATAGTTATTTTTATTATAATTCAGTTCAATTTAATATAAATAACAAAATATATGTTAAAAATATTCACTCAATCAAATATTATAAAGTGCTATGCTCTTTTTCGTTCTTTTGTATCTGATAACATAAGTTTATATTCTTGGAATTAGGAGAATAAAATGAATGAATTAAATATAATTTAGAAAGTAAAAAAGTAGTATGAGGGAATAAAATTTTAAAATCTTGCTAAAAAGAAAATTAATTTAAAATATATAACCTAGAAAAAGTGTGCAACAGAGAAACGAAGGAATACAATAAATGAACTCCCTAAATTATTTAATTCTTAGCCTTATCAAACTTAAAAGAGTCCGTCTCTTGAAAGACGGTCTTTCCATAAGTTTTGGAAAAACCAAGGTTTAAAGTGTAAATTAGAATAAATCAAAATAAAATTTTTAGGTTGTATGAATCGGGTTATAAATTTTATAACTACTACATGTTGCACAATAAAGTTTTAATGTTACATCTAAGACCTTTAACTTTTTATTATTTCAATTAAACCATGTCTTTCCATAAGCTTATGGAAAGACGGTCTTTTCCAAGACTTTGCCAACTTAAAATGTGATAATTTCCAACCATATATTTACAGTATAACTCAATGCATGCTCTCCGGCCTACGACTTATACTTGAAGCACTTTCAACTTATAGTTCAAGCCCTTATATCTTATTCTTGAAACTTGAAGAACCTACTATTTATATTTGAAGCACCGACTATTTATATTTGAAGCACCTACAACTTATATTTGAAACACTTACATATAATACTTGAAACTTGAAGCACTTATGTCTTATAATTGAAGCACCTACCATTTATACTTGAAACACCTACAACTTATAGTTTAAGCCCCTTTAACTTATACTTGAACCACTTATTACCTATAATACTTGTAGCACTTATGTCTTATAATTGAAGCACCTACCACTCATACTTGAAGCACCTACAACTTATATTTGAAGCACCTACCATTTATATTTTAAGCACCTTCAACTTATATTTGAACCACTTACATATAATTCTTGAAACTTGAAGCGCTTATGTCTTATAATTGAAGCACCTACTGTTTATACTTTAAGCACCTTCAACTTACACTTGAAGCACATTCAAACTATAATTAGTCCTAGTTATAATTGAAGTAATTACTAGTTATATTTCAAGTACCTACAAGTTTGGATGAAAGAACCTATTACTTATATTCGAAGCACATTCATTTTATACATGTGTTGAGAAGTACAGTATCACAATGATGCATGCCACATCTCTGTAGCCGCCATTGCCACCTTTAAAGATGATTCCCATACTCTCCAATCACGCGTGAGGTGACAGTTGAAGTGAAGAATGAAACTCAGATGTTGAATTTTTCGGAGAAACTGAATTCCAGTGGAAATGCTCAAAAGCTGTGGACTGAACAACCTGAGAACATTCTTACTTATATTTCAACAAAACCATATCCCAAGTCCGTTGTTTTGCTTGTGAATTGTGTAGTGATGAAGCTTTTCACCAGCAGTGATTGTTCATTTTCTTGCGAATATTGTATTAAAGAAAAGAAGCAAACAACTCCATGTTGAAGGTGAATCAGAGACATAATTTTGATAAAGTTATGCTTTGTAGGATCCTCCTACATTCATCCCAAGTTTGCGCCTCAACCCATCAATAAAATAGTGTTGTTAACCGGCTTTTGTAGCCCATCGCAGAATGCTACGCTGTCACAAAAATTGTCAGGATTAAAATGTGCAAAGCGTACTGTTTGCAATTTGGTTTGGACGCAATTTTAGATCCCAATCGTTGATTTAGATGCATTAGTGGTCAGGATCTGTTCTCACTTAAGTGAGTGTTCTCACATTAGATGGGTGTTCTCACATGATTCCAATTCTCTCTCTATATATATATATCTAGTCCAGTATTTACCCTTATATGTGTAAACCCTTAGGAAAATTGTTCTTATTTTGGATGATCCCGACTTGCCATTATTTACTTAGTTATAGTTAGGGATCAATTAAGGCTTATAAATTGTATTTTTGAGAGGTACGGCGACGACCTCCCATTTGTATGAACATATTTTGTGTATTTGATCATGTTCATAATACTTGCATTCGTGGAAGAAATGTGATTATTTTCTAGATTTCTTGATATCTTTAATACCTTGTCTAGGAATGTGAAAATGTTGGGTAAGTATTGAATATTGTGATCCGAGTTGTTTGTAAGGTTTGGCGAATTGATTTTGAACATTTAGAATTTTGCGTAGCCATTGTCATTATGTTAAACTCTAATTTTCCTACATCCGTTAATTTGTAGAGATGGAACGTGCAATAGAGAGGCGTAAGCATGTGTATTGCAATGTTAGTTGGTTGGGTAAATAATATGTTGATTTCATGGAGGATTTTTTAGAGAAAGTATTTGGTCGTGAGAAGCTAGTGTTATGTCCCTGTTGTGATTGCAAGAATCGTAACCGTGTTGGTGATAGAGACATCATGAAACTTCACTTGGTTAGGAGAGGGTTTGAAAAATATTATTTGGTTTGGACTTTTCATGGTGAGAAGGCACCGCCAGCGGTGGTTGTTCGTAGTAGAGGAAAATGTTTCGAAGAATTAAATTTAGATGACATGTGTGAGGAGGTTGTCGATGAATTTAGGGGGAGGCCCAAGGTTTTGTAGAATTGGTTAGGTGAGAAGGACAGGCCGTTGTATCTCGGTTGCAATAAGAGGGATACGGTGATGTTATGCTTGATGGAATTGTTTAATATGAAAGGCCTTGGTACATGAAGCGACGTTAGTATGAACAACTTGCTAAAGGTCTTGAATTAGAAGCTTCCCGCCACTAGCAGGATACCAGACAACCTCAATGAAACAAAGACGATTCTATGTTTGATGGGATTGGAGTATAGAAAAATCCATGCTTGTCTCAACTATTTTGTTTTGTACAAGGCTGACTTGGAGAAAGAGGTGCATGCCCCGTATGCCATGTGCCACGGTACAATAAAAGGAGAAATTCAGTTGTCGATGGAGATGTTGCCATAAAATTATGAAAATGTGTCCCTACGAAATGCATGTAGTATCTTCCAATTATTCCACGGTTGAAGAGGTTGTTCAAGAATGTCGATGATGCAAAGAATTTGACATGGTACAAGGGAAGGGGTTCTCTTCAGGATAATGTAATCCGTCATCCGACTGATGCTCGACTGAGGATGAGTTTTGCAAACTCCACTAGCTACCCCAAATGGCTCATCATTGGTCATGGCAAGAAAACCAGTTCACATTTCTCTATTCAGATGAACACCTCGCACAAGGACAAAGCTATATGTTTTTCTTGTAAACTAGCCTTAGTATACAGCACTGTGTGGTTGTGGCCTGGATATTTTTGTGAAATTTTTAGTTTTAAATTAAGTTCTTTTCTTATTATAATGATATGCATCCAAATGCCCTAACTGAACACCTCCAAATTCCTTCTTCCACTGTTGGATTTATGTATTTTTCAAGCAACAATTTTGATTCTTCAATCCATGCGGACATTGGCAATAGGCTCGCACGAGCTACATACTTTTCCATTACCCCCTTAAGAATGTGGACATTTATTAAGGATATTTTGTCAATATTATGATTAGATACTCTTCCTATTAGATTTAGGTAATCATGCTGAGGATAGAATACTTTTCTATATATGATTAGTTAGTTTCCTTTTCCTTTCCCTGTTGTCCTTTGGTTTTTGTATTTGCACTATATATAGGGACTTTCTGTGATTAATATAATCACACAGTTATATTTTTTATTGTATCAGAGGCTAAAATCCTGAAGCCTCAAAAATTTCAAAAACCTAAATTCCTAATCCTCGATGTCGTCGATCACCATGCAGCCGCCGCTGCCACATCCGATTGCCGCTACCCATTACCGCTGTTGTGTTAATCACACACATAATCACCGATCTTCGCTACCTTTATGCTCTGACAACCTACCGCCGATCGACACCACTACTGATCCGTACTCATTCACACTCAGCCACCATTTCCTCACGCGCCACCACCAGCACCTCACATGCTACCACCTTCGCCATTGATACGAATCTACCCTCTGTCGATCTGATCTGATTTAACCTACCACCGATTTTCACTATGTACACGGTTCATCGTTCATGCGTAGTTACCGTCTCCATTGATCCGACTATTCCCACTGTCAATATGATCCCTTTATACTCTGATGTCTACCTCTGAATTTATGTTAATAGTTCGCTGCTGCCCTCAGCTTCCGTTCGCCAGTGGCATCACCAGACAATAGGATTTTTTACCGCGGCCTCTAGCTCCCCTGTGCGATCTGATTTTAGCCATTTGCTGTCTGACTACCAATGGAGTACGACCCTTAATTTATTTAATCAATTAAATTCCCCTTCTGACCACGGGTCAGGTAAGCCTACTCTACCTTGGATTATCGATTCAAGAGCCTCATATTATATGAATGGTGACAGAGGTTATCTTATTGACATTGTTGCTGCTACCGATTCTATTAATGTTCTACTTATTGATGGATATGTGTCATCTGCTACATAATATAGTTCTTTGCATTTTGAAGATATCGCTCTTACTCATGTGTTTTATATACTTACACTATGATGCAACTTATTATCATGTTCTAGATTGTTGTCTACCTTAAAATGTATAGCTTTACTTACTGAAATTATTGCATGTTACAAAAAGTAAGTACGAGGACTGTGACTGGCATGGGTGAACAAAAAGGGGGATTTATTGGCTTTGTTTGTTGGATACGTGCATTCAATCGCATATCCCACAGTTGATCTTTACAATTTCTTCTATTTTCTCATCCTCATTTGATTTATGGAATTAACATCTTGGTCATCCATCCTCTACGATGTTGTCTTCTGTTCCTACTCGTGATTTTAGCACAAATAATACTTTTATACCTTGCTCTGTGCGTCATAGTGCAAAGTAGACTAGGCATAATTTTCTTTTGAGTTCTTCAAATGCTAGTTCTTTGTTTGAATTGATACATTGTGATGTTTTGGGGATTTCTAGCTCACCTTCCTCTAGTGGTGTATCTTATTTTTTGACTATTGTTGATGATTATTCCCGAGTTATTTGGATTTATTTATTAGTTGCTAAGTCAGATGTTGCTTCTAGATTTATAGAATTTTGTGCTATGATCAAGAATCAGTTTAGCTGCATTGTTCATTATGTCCGTACTGATAATGGTACAGTGATATGTCCATATTATACGATGATTTTGGGATCATTTGTACTCATTTTGGTATGCTTTTGTGCTTTGGATACTCTATTCTACCTTGAAGTTCTATTACTAGAGTTAAGAGCGACTTTAGCGATCTTATAACTTTTAATAAGGATTTTGTGAAACAAGGTAATGGTTTATGGAACCTATACCTCCATAGAGCATCATGATGAGAAACAATATGAGCATCCTAAAAGAGAACCTCAACGCTCTCACCTATAAGGAAAAAATGTCCTGTTGAGGAAAAATCCATTGAAGGAGACTATGGCTACCAACTTTGAGCAACAACCGATGTGCATCACTTAGCCGTTGGTTAGGCCTAATGGAAACTTTGAGCTAAAGTCCGGGTTAATACATGATATGCACCTTTATACGTGTGTTAACCAATTCATTCGCCACATTTACTATCATGTTTTGTTTGGTTGTTTTCCAGTTTTAGTTAGGTTTACATGACAAAGGGTTAAGACGACCGTTATTGGTTTTCTTCTTTAAATCCTGAGTTTTGTAGACTTAATTGAAGCTAATGAAAATTTTTATTCATGAGCACCTATATTTTTCTTTATGAGTTTACAAGTAGCTTGCTCGTGAGTATTTTACATTATTTTGTAGAAGATAATCCGCGAAGGTGGTAAAAGATATTTGAAAGCCATTCACAAGAATGATAGAAGATATTAAAGGTCATTCGCGAGAATGGTATTAGATAGAATTCCATAGACTCCAAAGCGTGGTAGTAGATGGAATTGAGTCGGGAAAGGTAGAATTGATGTTCAAAAAGGTTGGGAACAAAACACGGTGTCAAACGATCGAATCATCTTGCCGACCGACCGGCTGGCATGAAGCCCAGTACGAGTCATTCATGCCTAACATAGCCCATGCCAGGGGTGGCTAGCATGACCCGTACCAGGTAACACATACCGTGCCACATGCCCTCAAAACGGACCGTGTCCCCAAACTCGCTCCAAAGGCTAAGTATGGGCGAGGACCGTGCCGTTTCATATGGTCTGTGCCATTTCAAGTTCTAAATGTGAAGACTAGGACAACAGGTGTGAAAAATGACATGACCCACACCATTCAACAGAGAAAAAGTTCTTCCAGATGACGGGACATGCCAAGCAGCACGAGGAGCACAAATCAGAAGTTCAAAATGGGATACCAATCAGTGGCCCGTGTCTATCCGTGTGGCCAGTGCCGGCATAACCCTACATGTCTTATGCCAGATCGTGAGTCCCACACTAGCACAAGAATACACGGTCCGTGGAGAGATGCATGACACGACCCTACATGTCTCGCACCATTTTCCACTTACAGCATCAATTTTGGTTGCAAGGGTTTTAGGCCTATTTTGGGCCTTTTTCAAGGTCCAATTCTCTACTACTATATATATGGACCTATGTCTACTAGGGTGGTTTATGTTCATTTTTAGACTTCAGGAGTAGGCTACAGAGGGAAAGGAATTCTTCCTTCTCTCTCGGACCTTTTCTCTTCTTCTCTTTATTTTCCTTTTCCCCGAAGGCATTGAATCCAATTAAATACTTGGGTTCAATGCTTAGGGAGTAGTTTATTTACTTGATATTTGTGTTTGTATTCATGAATTAATTTTTTTGTGAGATTCGTTAGATCTACCTATTTCTATGTGTTTGTGATTATTATGTTGGCTTGTTCTTCATTTTCTTATTAATGCATGATTGTCACACCAAAATTGGCACACACCATAGTCATGTTGGCACAATTATTGATACCCCTGGGGAAAGGAAACCTAGATGTGTTGTGGGTAACGATATTCTGGAATCATGTGGGTGTGTGCACGTGGGTTACCGAGTCAATGTTATGATCGAACATACACTAGTCTTAGTTGGAAAATCGGCCTCAAGGGTTACCGATAGAGATAGCTAGAGTAGCAAACTAGGGTTATCGATTTTCAACCCTAGAGCCACCAATAAGGTGTTTCACTCCCTTTGCCTTTTTAGGCCTAGGGAGAAGGATTCGTGGAGTAGTTCCTAGGATGTGATACCACAGGGGAGATTTTGATCTGCACAGCAGGTAGGGCCGTTGTTGTGCTCCCTTAATAACGGAGGCGGTGCCGATGGAAGATTACATAATCACCCTACATGTCAGGTATGGGGAAGTGTTGGCCATCGACCATACCACGTGTCATAAACACTATAATAGGTTTGTAGTTCTTATATATAATGGAATCGAGGATTGAAAAACATTGATCATGTTACACAAATACTCCCCAAGTGCTAGTTTATATTGTTCAATCTCCTGTCAATTGCATGTTAGTATTTGTTACCAAACCCACCCCCTCCCCAAAACTTCTTTTAACCAATACTACTCTTCCTGATGAGTTATTGAATTGTCGAACCGATCGCGGTTGTCCTTATTTGACTCTTAGGTACCTAACATCTCTATGGATGACCCCCTATTTGATAAGGAAAAAGAAGACATTGGTTCGTTTGAGTGGATATTTAGAACTTTCATAAAGGCTATGGCTGGTTGTGAGCCTATTTGCTTGATAATGGATCAAGATCCAGCTATGAAAATTGCAATAACAAATATCTTTGGGAAGACTGAGCATAGATTTTGCATGTGGCACATTATGAAGAAAATGCTAGACAAGGTGAATTTTTTCATCCTTTATTGTTATAGTCTTATTACCTTTTCTAATATATTAAATTTAAGATTACTCGTACTTCATTTTAAAGGTTTTTAAAAGTGCTGCTACTGATTTGGCCAAGTACTCACTTTAATCTATGGTTTTATAGGTGAATCAGGAAATTTTGAAAGAAACTGACTTTTTGGAAAAGATAAATGCTTGTGTGTGGAACTTGGAGAAGGAGTCGGAGGAATTTGAGAAAAAATGACATGAGTGCTACAAAAATATGGATTGCTAAGTCATGATTGACTTTGCTAGATGTTCGAGATTAGGCGTACATGGATTCCGGCATATTTTAGGGATTTGTTCTTAGGAGGCATAATGAGAACGACTTCTATGTCAGAAAGTGAGAATAAATTCTTCACATGCTTTACTAATACACATGTGAGTCTGGTTGAGTTTTATATGAGGTATGAGAGCACTTGATTCTCAAAGACATGCACATGGTCACAATGATAGTGACTCCAGAAACATATTTGTGGAAAGCCTGACTCCGCTGATCATTGAGAAGCCGGCCTCAGAGATTCTCACAAGCTCCATCTTCTATGAGTTTCAGAGTGAAGTGTATGCTGCTTGTTTTGATTGTAATGTTGAAGAGCTCAAGGTTGAAAAATGAGCTAGAGATTTCCAAACTCAATGAAGTGAAACGTAGATGGATACTTGAGGTAGTCTATAATAAAAATAGTCTGGAAACGAAGTGTTCTTGTAACATGTTTCATAGGATGGGTTTACCTTGTCGACACATGATTTGGTTATGGAAAGCAAAAAATGCTAAAATAATTTTGGACATGTATTTGCTCAAAAGATGGACTAAAATGGCAATGAAAGCGCCTATATTTAACTTGGAAGGAAATATTCTGGAAGAATGTCCACCAGCCTTGGGTAAGAAGAAGATTTTGGATGAGTTTCAAAAAAGGTTGTGATGAAAACTCCAACCAAAATGCAACACATAGAGCTTCTCCTTGGATCAAAAGCCCCGAGTGAAATTAATGTTAAGCATAAAAAAGTTTCTAAGAATAAGGGCAGTGAAAGTGGTGGCAAACGACTGAAAGGGGAAAAAGAGATGGTGATTTAGCAGCACCAGAAAAATAAGAGATTATGCAAGGGTTGTGGGGAGTTAGCATACCATGATATTAGAAATTTCCCAAACAAGAAGACTTCTAAGGTAAATTAGATCTCTTTGATATTACGATTGTGTTGAATGTTTATATTTTGTTCTTATTTTGTATTTTTATGGGGTTGTAAATTTAATGATTTGATAAATTTCATATAGGTTCAAGAGTGATTTCAAAAGTAAAGAAATATCAATGATTAATGAAAGAACAAGGTATGTTTAGCTTATAAGAAAATGAAACAGGAGATGGTGGTTTCAAATATGCTAAATGAAGTGGTGTGTGTGGCAGTAGATTGAATAATGCATGCTAAAATGCTTTGCATTTATTATGCTACCCTTGTTATGAATTTATAGCTCCGAGTCGAAGTCTTCTTCAGTTTCATTCTAACCAAAACGAAGTGAGGCATATGTGTGATAATATACTGCTACACTCAAAGAAATTGCTTCTGTATATGTTTACACGTCCCTCTCTATTTGTTTTAAATTACAAATATGCTAAATGAAGTGGTGTATTTTTTTCTAAAATGGTCAATTTATTGCAAGTCTTTGCCTCTTTACATTTGGTGTTTGATAATTATTCTTTGTTTGTTTTTGGATGTTTGGTGTGGAGCAGCAGAAGAGTTTGGTTAATCTTAGTAGACAAATATTTTCTCATCTTTTGTATACTTAAGTTATTACTTTTGTTTTTCTTCCTCCTTTCACAAGATTTAGATCCATACTCTTCACTACTTTTGGATTGATAAATTTCAATCTATCTGTTAATGAAGTTGAAATTTTTTAATTTGAAATGTTGTCATCATTTTTGGGCCTTTTTTTATGGAAGGTTCTTCTACTTTTATTTTTAGGTGCTTTAATTTAAACGTGCGGGTGCTTGAAAATGATATTTTTTGTGTTTTAAAATTTTTATGCCAGTTTAATTATTTCAAACAAATTCTTTGAGCGTGAAAGGTAGGTGCTTCAATTTTTTGTTTGTAGGTGCTTCTAAGTTGTGTTGCAGGTGCTTCAACCTTTTCTATTTGTTTAGAATTTGAATGTAAAGTGTAGATGCGTAAAGTGTAAATTTTTTGAAGCAATGGTGTCAAACATAACAAAACAGAGAGAGTAGAACGTATATTATTCGTTTTAAATAAATTAACTTGTTTGTTGAAGGTGTTTCACTAATAAATTCTAGGTGTTTTAAGTATAACTTGTAGGTGCTTGAATAAATACTCATAGGTACTTAAATTTTTTTAGTACTTTATAAATAGTTTCAGAATTAAAATATAAAGTATATTTTTCATTTAAAAGTATATAATATTCAAATTTTAAAAATACAATAATAAAATGTATAATAGTTATTCCATAATTCATGCGTATAGGTGCTTCAATTTTTGTTTGTAGGTACTTCTAAGCTATGTTGAAGGTGTTTCAACTTCTATTTTTTGGGCTTTGAATGTTTGACAAAGGTGTTCGGAATTCTCCTTTTATTGTTTGTGCTTTTTTAATGGAAAGTACTTCTACCTTTTTTTGTAGGTGCTTTGGTGTGTCCATTTTATATAGTTATTTTGGGATCTTTTGTACTCATTTTGGTAGCCTTTTAGGCTTTAGATACTCTATTTTACCTTGAAATCCTATTACTAGAGTTAGGAGCGACTTCATCGCTTTTGTCACTTGTAAT
>JAULKJ010286283.1:0-12693 GCA_032355405.1 Rubia balearica | reverse complement strand
AACGTTGGACTCAGGCAGGAGGGGTATGAGATTTTATGTCACAGCTAATCCAGGGGTATATGTGCACTTTTGAAAAACTGGGGGACATATGTGCACTAACCAAGAAACTAAGGGTATGAATGCATGCATTTTACCCTAAATTTTTTTTTGGAGAGAAAGGGTATGGAAATCTGAATCAGGATGAGCCGGGGGGAGGAAGAGAACACAGACTATGGTTGCGGTAAAAAAGGAAAAGAAATATTTGGTTTCAGAATCGTAATTGTGGTAATACCAAGTTGAAGTAGATAATTCCCTAATGATTTTGTTATTGAATCATAAGAATATATATACTCCATCCGTTCCAACTCAAACTGCACAATTTTCTCTTTGGGGCGTCCCACCTTAAATTGCTCGAGCTGATTTCTTTCCCTTTTAAGCCTAGTTGACCATGTATGTTTTGACAATAATGCCCCTTGAAGTCCCAAATTTTACACACAAAAATACTGATGGCGTGGGGAGCAATCTCTTTTCCACTTTTCAATCACTTGTCTTTTCCACTCCTCACCCACTTTAATCAATCGCTTTCCTGTCTTCTCCATTCTATATGCATTCCTCTCTCTCATACTCATTTTCCTTATTCACTGTTTCCCCTCTCTTCTTCCTTCTCTCACGCCATCCATTTCTCTTTGAAATCCGATTTCTCCTTGAAATTTTGCAAGAAGCATTTATTTCTTTTCATCTTCTTCTTCTCCCTCTCAAGTTGATAGCATCTTCTTCTTTTTCTTTTTTTCTTCTGTATTTTTTTTACATTTTGGGTTCAAAAATGGTTTTGTGGTGATGCCATGGTGTTGGAGTTGGTGTCGGAGATGGATTTCGGGAAAGATTCGTTCATCAACTCCCAGATCTGCCGAGTCACATGACTCAAACCGAGTTATGATGAGTCAAACCGAGTCTTGGTGAGTCGAGCAACTCACCGAGTCAGGGCCTGTTCAGTGTTTTTATCCGAGTATAAATCTAAGTTTGTGTGTTTTATTTTAAAAAATTTATCCTCATACCCTTGTAGTTACTCAACGCTCTAGAGGTGTTGGATGTTTTTCCCCTTTATTTTTGTTCAGTTTTTAGTGTTATTGTTGGATGTTTGTTTGCTTTGTTATGTTCTTGATGGGTTTTTAAAAAAAATTGTGTTTTTCACAGCTTGTTCCATCTGTTCTCTGCTTCTTGAAGAAGATGAAGTTGCAGCTTCGGGATGAAGATGACAAGTTCTTAGCCAAAACTGCTGAACGTATTGATTTGTAATGAAGATGTAATTAATGATTTTATTGAAAATACTTAAGAGTCAAATTTGTAATTTAGAGGGTAAAATTAGTGTGTAATGTTGCTGCAATTTTCTTTAATCCGACACTATTTCTAACTGCTTTTTGTCATTTCAAAACAAGCTTTTATCAAATTTTCCAATATGGAAATGTTCACCTGAAATTTTTCTCTAGCAATATAAGTTGGAATAGAGGGAGTATTGGTCCAATGGAATAGAGGGAGTATAAGATTACACCATAGTAAAGAAATAAGAACTCTAAACCTAATCCTTTATTTGACTTGGTCTAACCGTCCCAATTCCGATCAGTCCCGACTCCTCTAAGCAAGATCCACCGCTCTCGGCTGCTGCCACAACTGCCACATGGTGGCCGCCGTGGAGGAAATCAGGGTTGACTGAAGCGCTCCTTTTTTTGGGGGGATAAATCAACAAGGGCAAACATGAAACATCAGCCTACCAACCTTCATCGCCAGATTCAAGTTACGTGTCGGACTCCAGATTTTCATTATTAGGTGGTTCTCAATGTTCACCGGCTCGACCTTCACACCAGTTCTGATGGATCTCGATCTTCATGGCGGCCCACCATCGATTTTCTGCTGGGTCTCGACCTTCACAGGCATCTCACCGGCATTTTTCGGGTGGGGTCTTGACCTTAAAGACGGGTTTCACTGAAGGCTTCTCACAGTGGGTTTCGAATTCACGGCTGGTATGTTTGAAGCTCATGACATGTTTAAGCTCACGGCAATTTATGATTTCACAACCAGCTGGTTTTAGTCTTGGTCGGGTCATTGGTCACCATGTACGGGTCTAGGTTTTGAATGCAGCTGCAAATCATTGATAATATTGAATCGTTTTTGTTGAGTCGTTTCTGCTGGGCTGCTGTTGATGGGTACTTTGGGTTTGAATAGGGTGGAAAGGTTATATTGTCTCGGTTTGGCAGAGTTGTGCATATAAGCAATTCTAACTTATTTTGAAAGCAGTGGGAGATCGGCTTTTGCATTTTCTTTAAAAATAGCTTTCAAAATAAGCTGTTTTTTAGTACTTTACTAAACACAAAAAGGTATTTTGCTTATAAGCACAGCAATTTAAAAGTTATGTCAAACATAGTCATTATAGGTAGGGTTTCTTAGTTTTTTTTTCTTGTCATTTAAATTAGATTTTACCTTTTTTCTTCTCTTTAAAAATGAGTTGCACAAAAACTGGTTGTTTTGTTAAGGATCAAGTCTGATTGTCTCTGCCAATTTAAATTTTTCAGTGATCTTTCTGGTAAAATGGATTGTTAAAATTTAATTGGTTTCGGATATGATTATCCCTAAGATCGTAAAGGAGCAATCTGAATCAAAGTTGTTGTATGAATTGACTTATGGCAATTCCGTACTGAGGAGATAAAAGCGGGTAGATTACGACTTGCTAGGATATTTTAAACTTAAAACTAATTACTCGGTTATAATGGTCTTTAGACCGTGCTACGGGTATCCTTTGAGTTCGTATTAGAGACAATTTGAAGCACAAACAAAGTCCTTGTAAATGGATAGAAAAGAATTTTGGCAATCACAAACGACCGGCTATGGTCTCCTAGCATAGAGTCAAGAGCATGAACGGGTTAGATGGGGATCACCGAGATCTTTAGTGGTGGAGCTTTATTTCCTTATTTTGGATATATTGGCGCGGTGTTATATGAAGTGTATGCTTTTGTGCTTGTGCAGTTGATTTTATCCTTCTACTATAACTGGTTGGGGTCGATTGTGTCTCTAGTCAGTGGAGTTTATTTTGACGGGATTGGATCGAACTTGTCGGACACTTCCATAGTAGACAACCATATATCATTCGTGTATCTATTCCAGTAACATTTAGGCTGCTGTTTAGAATTTTATCTGTATTTCCTATGTGTAAATGAGATCATCCCATATCTTCTGTAGGGATCTACCAATATAGGCATTTTTGCCATTTCTTATTTATTTAAAGGGTTGGATAGCCTAATAGCCCCGTCTTTGATAGTTTAATTTTAAAAAGAAAAGAGTGCAGCTGAAAGTCTTTTTGCTTGGTTAGGTTGTGTGCATTTACTACGCTCGATCATAGTACTTTCATGAATATTGACAATACCCATAAATACGGTTCGAGAATTGCTTACCAGATAAAGAGTAGGGTAGTTTCTAATTTAACTAAGGTTAATTTAACTAAGTGTGAATTGGGCCTGGTTTAGTGGTAATTCACACTTCCTATAACTGAGAGGTTCAGAGTTCAAACCACACCCCTGTCAAGAATTGTGAATATTAGAGCAATTTCTTGATGGAGATTACCTAGCGTTATGGGACTGTGTCGGTGGTCTCCGTTATGGTTTTCCAACCTAGAAGTGGTCGATAAATGTGAGATCATGGTGGTGACGGCTTCGGTAACGGCGGTCGTTGGTGATGAAGCATTTGGGTGTTCTCAGGAGAGCGTCTCTAGCTAAATGGATGGAGTTACAGGCTCCAGTGAGGTTTAATAGATTCAAAGGTAATGTCTCCTAGTTAGGTCCTGGAGTGAGATTTTATATGAATTTGGTTGCTAGTATGTAATATTTCAAAATAAAACATAAAAAAATAACTAAGTTAACCTTAATAATTAATATCCGGGAGGTCGTCAACTTGCCTCTAAAATGTACAATTTATAATCCCTAAATGCTTCATAAATACAACTAAGTAGATAGTGACAAATCAGGGTTGTCCACAAAGGAGGAATTTTTCTAAGTGTGCATACATATAAGGATGGATAATAGCATATACTTATATATAAAAGCAATTAAAGAGGGGGATTTTGGTTTGGTTTTTCCCGAGTTATGAATTGTAAAGCAAGACAACTAGCATATGCAGATAATTAGACTAATCATGCAACAACTAAGAAAAAAAGGATAAAATCACAATTGACAAAGCTTAAGGCGCAATTCATTCTCACTTCCAAACCTCTTATAGATCCTAGAAACAATCACTCATTTACTCATCTTGATTACCTATTGTGAGTGTCAGAACTTCCATTTTAAAGCTAAACATTTCGTTCTTCTTAAGGGTAATTTACAAAAGTGTTCAACGACTATTTGTAAAAGTCACCAATGATCACTTTAGACAAACAATGCATAAAGGTATTTCATCAATGGTATCATGCACAAAGAATCAATAGATTTGATAACAACCACAAGCATTCTACCAAATGCCTAGCCATTTAACCAAACAAAGCATTCATTAGGTTTAACCTAGAAAGATCGACATTCAAGATTCTCCCTTTTAGTGCTTAGGATAAACATAACAAAAACCACATTATCATGTTCATCTAGCAATACTGCACAATATGAGGTATTAATTCTATTTTCATGGATTTCATGCCAAAAAGAGAGAAATTGTACACTTCCTTAACATCCCAACATATAATCATACAAACATTTCATATTCTCAAACATCCCATCACATAAATGAAGTAAACAACCACATTGAATTCACAATAAATACTAAGTAATCAAGACTTCATAAATGAGTGAATAGAGTTTCTCACTATATGGGATTGGAAGTTTCAATCAATTGCTCTCAAATGATAACTTAGCCACTAGAGTTCATACTAACAACCAAGAGAAAATCAAACATAATCCAAAATGAAAATAGATTAAATAAAAGCAAGAACTAGGGTTTTGAAAAAGGGAAAGTCAGAAGAAGATGATAGGAAATGAGCGGATGAAAATATTATTTATAGTATATGAGAATTTCTAAAATAAGCCACTTGCAACAGGGTTGTTGCGACCCGTGGGTAGACCCTCCAACTCATGAAAAGTTTCCATCACGAGCCATGAGGTATTCCCGCGACCGGTACAAGAGGTTGCATCTTCAGTTCTTCATTTATCTTGTCTAAGTCTTCCAATCTTCATTTCTTTTGTCTTCAAGTATTCATTCTTCAACCCTTGAAGTAAAGTCTTCAACTCTTCAAATCTACATGCATTTTTCTTTGTAACACCAAATTTCCTAGAAAAGTAATAAGAGATCAAAAGTCGCTCTTAACTCTCCTAACAGAATTTCAATGCAAAACTCAAGATCTAGATAACGAAAATATACAAAAGTGAGCCTAAAATGTCCTAAAACTACTACATAAAATGAACACATCAATGTCCTACTTTAAAAACAAAATTTTTTACAACTTTTTCCTCGTCTAATTCACTTTCCCTCACTTTCCCTTCACGAACAATCATTCATCCACTTTATGCCCTTTTCTGTGTTTTTTTGGCTTAGAAATTTTTGTGTCAAAGAAAGAGGAGGCAGTATCAATAATCCTTAATACTCTATATGTACTAGCTGAACTTATACTCTTACTATTTGGCATTATTCTCTATTAAAATTTGACAACATATTTAAATTGATATATGAATAACAATATTATTGTATATGTTATTGTTGAATTCTTCATAACAGGTAGTTTCTAAACATGAACTTTTTATTTGTCGTTATTATACGTAGTAAACTTATAATCGACCAAACATGTTTCCTGAATAGCGTGATAATTAATGATTGCAGTGCAAGTTCAGGTGGGACAGAGGGAGTATTTAATTCTACACAATATTAAGATTAAACACATTGATTATTCTCACTTTTTTCCTACGTACTAATATAATTTCAAAAAAATTAAATATGTTCATATGACCATTGATCGAAATTGACTTGAATAGCTTAATCCCTCTAACCTTTAACCGGCATTGATTTGAAATTTTTTGGCAGAGAGCCAATGTAAATGACATAATACCCTTAATAGTTTGGATGATTTGTTTCGGAGGAAAAATAAGAGATGGTGTAAAAAAAGTTATTAATGTAACCCCTCTCACCATTTTTTCGGCCAAGCGAGAAAAATAACATCGTACGTTTGACAACCCTAATCCATTGATTTCATCTACTAATGTTGTCATAAGACCGCCCCACCCACCTTCACCAACCAATGCCACCTAACTATACAAGACCCATGTCGCGACCGACAAATTAGGTAAAATTCATCGTCAATTCCTTTAACTCTGAAATTGGTCCTACTATATGACTCCTCTAGACATGGAAGCCGGTAGTCCAATGACGACGTTGATTTTTCAGGCTAAGATAACGTCGATGACAGAGATTCTGATGCCTCATAACTAATGTGATTGTTCACGTTCCATCGGTCGAGTCTGGGCTTACTACTCTTTTGTTTCACATAATATATTTTTATGTTTTGTTGAGCTAACTCCCTCCGAATTATATAGAAATTGCAAGTGCTTCGACAAAATTATTCGTAAGATAAATGATGATTTTTTTGACATTTACAGATTAAATTTGAGGGTTTATAACAAGTTTAAAAGAGGGTTTTCAACAAATTGAGTTGAATGAATGGAGGGTTACATGAGCATTGTTTCCCTTTTTCCAGATTAAATTCGAGAATTTTTTGGATAGTACCAAGCTAACTAAATTGGCTTGGATGAATAGGTGAAAAATTATTGTCCCCATCTTTAAGAAACCCTAAACCCAATTCACAACACCCAAACTCAACAGACCAGAATCTCTTCCCCACCGCCGTTGTTGGAACCGATCTCATTGATCATCGTCATCAACCACATACTCCTCCAGCAACCTCTTGTTCCTATTGCATCTTTATCATTCATCATCATCGTCACAGTAATCAACTGACAAACTTGATGGCATATCTAAACCCGAACCCAACTCAAACATGTGGTTGATGACAGTGGATTCGAAATTGGAGTGACAGAGTGCGGGATAAAGATTGAGAAGAATGTACAGTTTCGATGGTGAAAGAGAAGCAACCGTTCAAAATTGAAGAACGTTGCCGCATCCGAGAAGAAGTGATATGGAAAGAGGCTAGGGTTTTCCCACTTTTTATATTTACACTACAAAATCCAATTCCCGAACTTCTGTGGCTTTCTTTTAAAAAAAATCTCGAATAAAATATAACTCGGCAAAAGGAGAAAGTGTCAATATAACCCTAACTCATTGCTAACTATACCAATAAAACCCTAACTTTTAGTTGAATTGTGACAATATACCCAAAATCCTTAATTCCGACGTTGACCATAGGAATTTAGGCATTGACAGGAACTAAAATGACAAAAATACCCCGTAGGCCAAAGCTAAAAAATTGATGCCCATTATACCCCTTGTGGCGTGGCAGCTAATTGGATTAAAATGGTTATTTTTTCAAAACTGAAACCCGTTTTCTTTCTTCTTCATCACCCTCAGTCGTGTCTTATTCTTCATTTCTTCCTCCTCCCGTGTTTCCTCAGCCTATGTTGCCTCTCCCGTTTCATTCCTTTTAGGTAACCATATTTTCTTGATTGGTTTCATCTTATGCACCCTAGGTCGGATTTGCCCAATCTTCTTCTTGTCGTAATCCCCCAAGATCAGTCCCTAGAGCCGGTTTTACCGCAGAGACAAAGATGAAATCAGAAGGTACACCGGGAAATTTTCCAGAAAGTAGCCCTCTATGGCGTTGTAACCTAAATGGATAGCGATGTGTTCATTGTTTGAGTTCTTGGGATTCTAAATCTCGACCTGGGTGAAGTTGTTGTTGGAGAAGTTCACCTACTGCAGTGTCTGGCAGGGGGGAAACCATGTCGGGAGTGTTCCAGCAAAGGAGTTGTTGCCGATCTCTACCACTTCCAACTGGGTTAACCCTCTAAATGCAAGTTTCAAAATTGACCTGGATAGCATGTTCTCTTTCGCATCGAGCTGGATAAGGTTCGCCAGGAGTCGAGGAAGCGCTATGGTAAGCTTGTTGAAGCTCAGGTCAAGCCTTTTTAGAACAACCATGGCCCCCACCAGGGCTATCAAAACCGGAATGGCACCGGTGAAGGATTTTTATCGGAAGACTAGAGTAAGATATTGGCCAATCAATTTTTTCATATTTTTTTTGTTTTTTTTTTAAATCCTGGAGCAAAATTATCATTTCACCGAATTCCAGCCAAACCTACCGTTGACTAATAAGTCAGTCCAATCCATGGTTGGATTGACACTTTCTCATTTTGTAGGGTTATATTGGTATTTTTAGTCAAAAGTTAGGGTTATTTTAGTACTTTTCTCAAAGAAATGCTAATATTTTGATCTTCGGATATGAAAATATCATATTTATGTTTTCACTATCTTTCATTATCTCGATTTTACAAAGTTTGTGTTTTGCATGTGGTGTCTTTGAGTTAAGTATTTTTGGAAGTAACTTTTAGTATGTTATAAGTGTGTGTAAGTTAGGTAGCTATTTATCAGGGACTTTTTCCATGGTGGTGGTGGTTTTGTGTTTTGGAGATGAATGTGGTTACTAGGGATACCAGAGCTATCCTGGATTCGGGTTGGGGTTCTCACTGGTTATATGATAAACTGTTACGTGTGGGTAAGTTGGAGGAGTTACTCCAGTTGATGGAGGTGCAATTCTGAATAACATCCCTTGTAGGATGACTTGAAGATGTCCATGTTTACTATGAGTTTTTTTTTATTAAAAAAATTGAAGTTTTTAGAGTTACTTGAATTATCACTATCTAATGCATGGCTAGTTTTTATGATTTTCGACAGTATCGGCTGGTGAGGTTGCTGAAGGTAGGCCTAGATGGAGGATGATGTAGAATATCTACCCACGAAGCCTTTGGGGAAGGGAGATGAAGGAAACCAATGCAAAGGGGATGCCCAGACTCGCACTGGCGGGGCAGAAAGAAGAAAACTAGCTACTTGGTTGGAAAACTTGTGATGGAGGAGTGGTTCCGGAGTTCGATCAACCGAGTTATGGGGTGGAGCATATGAACTAGCAAAGCTATTAGCTGTTGTCTGCCAGTATTACTGCTCTACTTAATGAGGAGGAGGGTGTTCTTTCATAGGAGCCCTACGAGGAATGGAGGAGGTGCAGTGAGAGAATAGGTAACCATTATTTAGCACTCTCCTTGGGACCTTAATGTCCTGACTGCCGTTACAACTATAGACTTAAATAGCTACTAATAATTTCGCAGATAATGTGTTGTAATTCTTCCTATAGGAAGTTTCATAGTTAAAGAAGTAATTTTACTGTAATCTTTAGTTCTTTTATGGATCTGAGATTAATGAAATTTATTTATTTACTAATTATGCGATGAATTTTCTAATTTCTCTAGTACTGATGTTGTTCCAACGAATGTAATATCTCTTCTCTTACTAATTTTTTGGGTTATATTCTCTTATTTCTAGTAAACTGGTAATGTGGGAGTTGTTTTTGTAGCGTGGGATGGACATGCTATTCTAATTTAGGGTTCGTAGTGCCTTTTTCTAGTCGTATCCCTTATTTGGTGACACTTCGCTGTGCCATTTATATACATGTGTGTTCTAGACATTTCTCGTTGTTCGTGTAGGCCTTCAATCCAATCAATTAACCTGAGCATGATTATGTCTAGGTTTTCTAACTCGATATTTTATTTATCAGTTCTTGATTTAGTTCACCCAAATCCATGGATAAGCAATCTCTATAGCCTTGCCCTTTATCTTAGGGATATATATATATATTCAATTTTTTTAATTTTACAAATAAATGAAATATGGAGGCGTGCCTTTGTGGCGAGATTGTTCCAGCGTAGCGAACTTACAATCATGTGGTCGTATCATTTCTTCTAGCTTCTCTGGCTTGGTGAGCTAGTTTTTTGCTTGATGGCCTCCTTGGGTGTGAAAATTTTCTATCGCAAGTTTGATGTATAACGGTAAATCTAGCATGGGCTCCAACCTTTAGCTTGGGCCATAAAAACCTAAATAGAAACAATTATCCCTAAGGTCAGTGCCACTGATGCGAGGGGCTCTTTCCGAGTAGTGATAGCTCCCTGAATTGGTCAATTGGTCGTGGCAAGTCCCTCCTGCTAGAGAACCTGCAAAAGTTCCCAGAGCAGACCCCGTGGAGGAAACTGTGACTCTCAAATTAGTGTTGCCCTTGTTTCTCTCTTAAAAATCCCTCACTCTCTTTGTCTGATGTTTTCTATCTAATATTTATAGAGCCCGGATCGCGTGATCATGGCCAGCATGTTTCTCTCCCCTCTCTTAGATCGTGGTCTGGTAGGAAGCTCTATGGCAAGTGGTGTCTTTCCATCATTCTCGGTATTGGTTACCTTGCGGTGAAGTGGCCTGATTGGAAAGTGTGTTTGGTGAGCCGATTTCTTTACTACTTAGTCTTTGTTGGTATCACCTCCTGTCTCTAATGTTGATACCACTTGTTGGGAAATTAATCCCCTGCGTAACTTAAGATGACAGGAAAAAGAACAAGAAATAGAACACAGATTATAACATGGTTCACCAAACATGTTGGCCATCTCCGCGAACAAAAACATATTAATCTTATTACCCAAATGAGTCAGGAAGATTACCGAAATCAAAATTACGTCACGCAGGACCACCCGATCAGATTACAGATTCAGAAGAGAATACATTTTTTCATATTGCTTCAAGAACTCCCTAACTCTCCCTTTATTTATACAAGTTCAAGTGCAGTTCTAAAGTTCTCCAATTCATGAACCAAACTCCTGAGTTCCTCAATTCATAAACCAAACTCCTGAATTCCTCATTCATGAATGAAAGACTCTTGAGTATCCATTCATTAACTATTTTTGAAATTCGAGGATAAATCCCAACAGTCTTGATTGACTTGAACTGGATAGGTCAGTATATTCTAACCGCCTAACATTTGTACCAATAATGGAAAATCTTGTTCTCATAACTTTTATGGTTGGATTATAATTATTTATTTATTGAAACTTTGAAAGGTTTTCAAATTATCGAAACTTCATTGCAATAAATTGTAACAAACATCAAATCACCCCATTGATTACCTTAATTATAAAAGATAAAAGTGCTTATATAGCCTTATATATTTCACATAAGTGTCAATATAACCTTTTTGATAATTGAAAATGCCAATATAACCCTAGATAATAAGTGAATGTGCCAATATAACCCTTTCAGGTAACTTGTAGCCGGGATTTTGTGAAAAGGCATTTTTGACCTTCTGAAAAAAAAATTGAAAAATTGGAAATAATGTTATTGTCCTTAGCATCATTAATACCCCAATTATTGTCGTCGGACTGCCGCCGGACCACTGCTTCATTGCCGCTGGTCCACTACTGCATCGCCACTATAACAGGTAGGGTTATATCAGCACATTATGAAAAATGATAGTGTTAAATCAGCACATTCCTATATAGGGTTATATCAACACATTCGTGAAAAATATAGGGTTATATCAGCACATACTATAAAAACAAAGTGTCGTATTAGTACAAAATCATCGCCAACCGAACGTAACCTCCATTTCAACCTCTCTTACCGATCACCGACATTTTAGAGTGTGATACCGACAGCGAAAGGATCTTTGGCGAGGTCGACGCAACAGACGTTGAAGTTGAGGTGTGGGAACCCTTCAAAAATGGTATCTTCATCCAAAATTCCCCTTAATTCACTAGATTAATGCGATATTGAGTTTGATTCTATGATTTTCTTTTACTTCTCGTCATATTAATAGAGATATGAGATGTGTATGGTATAGAATTAGGGGTTCCGATGATATTTTGTTTATTTTATTGTATTCAGTCCGGATTGATGATTGAATGACTTTATTTGTTCTGTGTGTAGTTGTTATTTTGATGTGCTCTTCGCCCTAGGGCTTTAAATGTTGATGGGGTTTGAAATGAGTCTAACATATGTGATAATGGTATTTAATATGAATGAGGGTGTCATGATGTCAAATTTTATGGTGTATATGATGTTGTTATGATGTGATAATGGTGTATATGATGTTTTGGTCATTCATTAAGGCCAACCGAGTGTATTACCATACAATTTGCTTTTATAGTATATGTCGATATAACCCTACACGTTTTACGAATGTGCTGATACAACCATATAAGTTTTCAGAATATGTTAATATAACTCTATCACTTTTCATAATGTGCTAATATAACCCTACTCTTTTTACGAATGTGCTAATAAAACCCCATAAGTTTTAGGAATGTGCTTATATAACCCTATTAGTTTTCATAATATGTTGATATAACTAGGGGTGTTCGTCGGTCCAAAACCGGACCGGAACCGGTTAGGACCGGAACTGGAATCACAAAAAAGCTTGGACCAAGGACCGGACCGGTTAATGATTATTTAGGAACAGGATCGGACCGGAATTATTCCGGTTTTGGACCGGTTGGACCGGATTTTAGTAAACTTTATTCTTTTATTAAAAATGGTGTTACAAATTTAATTATTTTAAAAAATATATACTCCCTCCGTTCATTAATTATTGGCACACTTTTTAGGCTGTTTTCTCAAGGCATATTTAACCATTAATAATTTTTGATGCGTATGTTAATATCATGTAAAATTTTAATATTTGAAAAGTACATGCTACGTATAATCCAACGATACCTT